>OX392422.1:10401515-10449015 GCA_947623395.1 Synanthedon tipuliformis
TAGGTTAGGTTAGGTTAGGTTAGGTTAGGTTAGGTTAGGTTAGGTTAGGTTTCCGTGTGCGGTTCCAGATCCGCCATCGGACGCGTCCCCAGGTTGCGGATAGGGGAACGCCCCCCAGATATGGGGGGTACCGGTTTCGGCCGGCGCGGACAAAAACTGGCATGTGGCTGCCTGCTCTTTCTTAAGGGCGGGCATTGCACGGTCACATGATCCCGTAGCCTCACTCAGTGGGGTCGGGGGTCCGGCGCACTGAGCGTTGGACCGCGAGGAAGAAAACCTCTCTAAAAAATCACTCTCGGAGGGTGAAGTCATGGCTTCTTTTTCAAGAAGCCTACGGCTGTCACCAGTGGACCCCTCGTGGTCGTGGGTTGGCCAGCTGAGCTGGCGGTCCGGCTAGTCCGGACACTGTGGTGGCGCGCTCACCAGCGCTTTTGTAGGGGCCCAGAGATGGGCCAGCGGAGCTTCGGCTCGTGGGTGCGGACCTTGTAGGTCCGCGGGCGCGGCGTGTGGCTTCGGCCACCGTCGGGCAAACCGTAACCCCGCATTCGCGGGGCCGGGGGTCTGGCGCACTGAGCGTCGGGCCGCGTGGAAGAAAACCACTATAAAAAATTACCCCGAAGCCTAAGGTCTGCGTGCCGAGGGGCTGCATGACCGGGGGGGACCCGGTCCCAAGCGCCCTGCGGTCTGTTGGGAAAGGACCGCAGGTACGCTTCCCAAACGAGAATGGAAATGTCAAATAAGGAAGTAACGATGTCTTGCGATCCCGCTAACGCCGGGCGCTCGGGGGTAGCTCGGCCCCTGAGTGTGAAGTCAGTAACGAGCGGCAAATGCGACCCGCCTTGCCAGCGGCGTCGATCGGTGTCCGGGCCGGTCGATGGGAAATTGGTTACCGGAACCTGCGATTGTGGTGCAGCTAGTCACCCCTGCGTCTGGTGCGAGGCCAGACAGCAGGAGCTAGTGGGCCCACGTGTGCGCACACGTGCGCAGATGAAGATTGCGGAGAGCAACAGGGCTGATAGCCCTCTTGTTGTTCTCCACCGAATGGCGACGCCCGTGCCGTCGCCGAGAGGTGGGAGCCCAGCAAGCGACGGGGCCGATGTCTGCCCCAGCTTGCAAGGGCTGGCGAGGGTCCGAGAGGAATCTAACCTCTCGGAGCCCTCGTCTTCTGACAGAGAGACGGTGGTCTCCATAGACGATGCGGAGACGAGCGACGAGTCGGTCTCCCGACTCAAACGCAAAAGGGGCAAAGGCCCTCTGGCACTTTCCTCGGAGTCCTCTGGAGAGGAGCGCCCCACTCACCAGAAGCGTGGTCGCGGTCGCCCTCCCACCACCGGGGAGTACGTCGGCCTCGCCCAGGCGAAGGCCGAAGTGGCCCGAGCGGAAAGAGAACAACTAAAGCTTCAGGCCGAGCGAGAGTTACTCGCCTCAATGGCTGAGGCCAGAGTAACCCGTTCCCGTCTCTCGGAGATGGAGTTTGAGGACGACGATGTCGAGTCGTCCTCGCTCGTCTTCGAGAGACTCATGACGAGAGTGGAGGCCATCCGCAAGGTGGCCGATGTGTCCCGGAACCTTAAGGGCACCTGCGTTAAGGCACTCCGGGACAACATTGAGGCGGTGGTGGCAGACGCCAAGCGCCTGGCCTCCATATCATCAAACGAGGAGACAGCTGCTCTGCGTCGCGAGCTCAAAATCGCTCGGGCGCAGAACCAGCAATTAAAAACCGGTCTGGACCAACTTCGGAGGGAGTTTGCGGCATTTAGAGCCGCTCCCTCCGCCGCCTCTGGGTCTCCAGTTACACTGGAGCATCTGGAGGCCATGGAAACGGCGATAATGGACAGGGTCCACGCTCGCCTCAGTGCGCGGCTCGAAAACCTGGAGCCGCGCCTTAACCCAGCGCCGAGGGTGAGCCCTCCATTGGCCGCTCGGAGTGTACCCCCTCCGAAGCCGGCCCCCAGGCGAAACACGCCCTCTCCTCCCGCCGCACCGCCCAAAGCCTCTACCAGCGGGCCAAAGGCGAAGGCGCCTGTCGGAAGGGCACCTCCACCTCCGAACAAGAGCGCTCGGAGAAGGAGAGCGACCAGAGGCCGCAAGGAGCAGCAGGAGAAGTCAGCGCCGCGCCCACTCCCACCTGCCCCCACCTCCATGGACAAACCATGGAGTCTGGTGGCTAAAGGTGGGAAGCACAAGGAGCACCCTCCTGCTCCTCAAAAGAAGATCCGGGCACCACAGCCTGCCCCTCGGAAGGCCAAGCCTTTTAAGACCGCGGCCGTCGTCGTCACCCTGCAGCCAGGGGCTGCTGAGAGGGGGGTGACGTATAAACTGGTCACGGAAGAGGCCAAGAAGAGGGTGGACATCGCGGCGATGGGCATTGAGTATGTTCGCTGCCGCCGCGCGGTGACGGGGGCTGTCATCATGGAAGTCTCCGGCGCCGACAACAACGACAAGGCGGACAAACTCGCTGCCAAACTAAAGGACGTGCTGAGTGCGGAGTCGGTGCGTATCTCGCGGCCTTTCAAGGCTACCGAGATACTGGTGTCAGGCCTCGACGACTCCGTCACTTCAGAAGAGGTGGCGGAAGCTATTGCTAGGCTTGGCGACTGTCACAGGGATGCAGTGAAGGTGGGAACCATCCGTAACTCTTACTACGGAATGGGTTCGGTTTGGGCGAGCTGCCCTGTGACAGCCGCCAAGAAAGTAGCTGAAGGCAGATTGCTGGTCGGGTGGACGGCAGCACGGGTGAAGGTGCTGCAGCCCCGCGAGCTGCGCTGTTTCCGGTGCCTGAACACAGGTCACGTCAGGGGGCAGTGCACGGCGGCCGTCGACCGGAGCCAGCAATGTTATAAATGCGGAGACAACGGACATCGGGCATCGGAGTGCCGGGCTGAAGCTCGGTGCCCTCTGTGCGCCGATGCCAACAAAAAAGCAAGCCATCGCCTGGGGAGCAAGCAATGTTCGGCCCCCAGGCCCAGGATGAAAAGACGAAGGCCGGTGGGTCCTGCGGTTTCGGCCCAGGACTCCACGACCTGCCCACCGGACGGGACTACGGAGACACTCATGGACATACAATCAGTATGTCCATGAGATGTCTTCAAACAAATGTGAACCACTGCGCCAGTGCCCAGGACCTTCTAGTCCAGACACTCGCGCAGTGGAGGATACAGGTGGCGATCGTCGCGGAGCCGTATCTCGTCGTCCCCCGGGACAATTGGGTCGGCGACCGCGACGGCCTCGTCGCCATTATATTGGCCACAGGAGAGGGAGCCCCCGCCGTCGATCGATCGTTCAGAGGTCGTGGGTTCGTCGCCGTTTTATGCGGCGACATTGTGTATGTAGGTGTCTATTTCTCGCCAAATCGTCCGCTCTCGGAGTTTGAGCGCTTTTTGGCGGAAATGGACATCCTGCTGGGACGGTGTCGCCCGCATCAGGTGCTCCTCGCCGGAGACCTGAATGCGAAGTCGACGGTGTGGGGCTCAGCTCTTACTGACGCGAGGGGCGCGGCTGTGGAGGAGTGGCTCTCCAGCAACAATCTGTGCGTGCTGAACAGGGGCACGACCAACACGTGCGTGCGGCAACAGGGCGGATCAGTCGTGGACGTATCGTTTGCGTCTCCCGCCCTGGCCCGCCGTGTTCGGGGCTGGGTAGTCGAGGAGGGGGTCGAGACATTGTCGGATCACCGATATATCCGGTTTTCCGTCTCCCCCCACTCGGCGGACCCGAACAGCCCAAGGCGTGTTCCTTGTGAGATCGGGCCCAAATGGGCGCTTAAAATGCTGGAGAGAGATTCCCTCATAGAGGCGTCCCTCGTTGAATCTTGGAATAGGAAACCGGAGGAGACCGATGCGGACACAGAGGCGCGGTGGTTTCGTGGGGCAATGACGCACGTCTGCGACGTCGCCATGCCCCGCGTGGGCAAACAGCAGCCCCGTCGGCAGGTGTACTGGTGGTCGCCGGAGCTACAACAGCTCCGGACGACATGTGTGAAAGCACGACGCCGGTACACCCACTCCCGTCGACGCCACAAACCCGCATCGGTTGTGGCCGAACTTTTTGCCGCCTTCCAAGGGGCCAAAAAGACGTTGAGGATCGAGATCGGTGCAGCGAAGGAGCGCGCCTGGCAGGAGTTGGTGGACTCTCTCGAGCAGGACCCATGGGGCAGGCCGTATAAGCTTGTAATGAGCAAGCTTCGCCCCTGGGCCCCACCGTTATCATCGACGATGAACACGGAGATGCTCGAGAGGGTGGTGGAAAATCTGTTCCCTGCCAGGGCGGAGGGCGATGCTCCCCCGGCAACGTTGCAGATCTCGCAGGAGGATCCCCCCGAGGTGTCAGAGGGTGAACTCGATAGGGCGGTTCTTCGCCTCAGTGCGAAGAACACAGCACCCGGTCCCGATGGCATCCCGGGGAAGGCGCTGGTCTTGGCCCTGAAAGAGGGCGGTCTTGGAAATAGATTCCGTGAGCTGCTCACAGTCTGTGCGAAGGATGGCCACTTTCCCAAGGAGTGGAAGTTAGGTAAGCTTGTCCTCATCCGCAAGCCTGGGCGTCCGGTGGACTCACCGTCGGCCTATCGCCCCATAGTCCTACTGAGTGAGGCGGGTAAGCTGTTTGAGCGGGTTATCGCTGCTCGCCTCACTCAACATCTAGAGG
This sequence comes from Synanthedon tipuliformis, assembly GCA_947623395.1. Taxonomy (NCBI): domain Eukaryota; kingdom Metazoa; phylum Arthropoda; class Insecta; order Lepidoptera; family Sesiidae; genus Synanthedon; species Synanthedon tipuliformis. The sequence continues at coordinate 10,406,160 of OX392422.1, forward strand.
AGACCGGGCCGAACTTGGCCGACGTCCAGTTCGGCTTCCGGAGGGGCAGGTCCACCGTTGACGCGATTGCGCGGGTGAGGACCTTAGCGGAGGAGGAGATTGGGAAAGGCGGGGTCGTCCTGGCGGTGTCCCTCGACATCTCCAACGCGTTTAACACTCTCCCACACAGTGTCATCATGGAGGCAATGGGGTACCACGGCTTCCCGGAGTACCTCCGACGACTTGTCGGGGACTATCTCTCGGGTCGCTCGGTCGTGTACCCCACGCGCGTTGGAGATCGTCAGCGGGGTGTGTCGTGCGGTGTTCCGCAGGGGTCGGTCCTCGGGCCGCTTCTGTGGAACATTGGCTACGACTGGGTGCTGCGGGGCGCTACCCTGCGCGGGGTCGACGTCACGTGTTACGCGGACGACACCTTGGTGACCGCCCGTGGTGGCAGGTACCGTGACGCGGCCCTGTTGGCAACCGCTGGAGTCGCACAGACTGTGATGCGCATACGGCGCTTGGGTCTGACGGTGGCCCTTGAGAAGTGTGAGGCAATCTGCTTCCATGGACCTCGCAAGGCGCCACCGCCAGATTCCAAAATCATCATTGGCGGAGCTTCCATCGGCGTCGGGTCGACGCTAAAATATCTCGGCGTCGTACTCGATAGTCGATGGAACTTCAATTCGCACTTTCGGAGCCTGGCTCCGAAATTGACAAAGACGGCTTTCGCCCTAAGCCGGCTAATGCCCAACCTGGGCGGACCCAACGCTGGGTGCCGCCGTCTCTTCGCGGGCGTGGTGCGCTCGATGGCCCTGTACGGGGCGCCTATCTGGGCCGATTCCCTGTCGGCTCAGAACCGGACTGTGCTGCGGCGTCTGCAGCGGGTCATGGCGTCCCGGGTCGTCAGAGCATATCGCACCACCTCGTGGAGAGCGGTGTGCGCGATCGCCGGCACGCTTCCCTGGGAGCTGGATGCCGGGGTTCTTGCAGCGATCTACCACAGGACCGCGGATGCAAGGGCCCGTGGCGTGAGTCCACTCCCGGAGGAGGTGCTGCGTTGGAGGAGAGAGCTCCAGGAGGAGGCACTCGAGCGCTGGCGCGACGAATTGATGCAGGCGGGGTACGGTTTTCGCACCACGTCTGCGATCGCGCCAGTGCTGAACGAGTGGGTGAGCAGGCGGACCGGCTCGCTCTCCTTCCGGCTTGTGCAGGTGCTTACGGGGCATGGTTGCTTCGGACGGTACCTGTGCAACGTCGCGAGGAGGGAGCGGACCACCGTCTGCCATGAGTGCGGAGCCGCCGAAGACACGGCACAACATACCTTAGAGGTATGCCCAGGTTGGGATACGGAGAGAGCGGCTCTGACGGCAGTCGTGGGACAAGACTTGTCCTTACCGGCTGTCGTCAGAGCAATGATTGAGTCGCCTGACTGCTGGGAAGCAGTCAGGATATTTTGTGAGACGGCCCTGAGTGGTAAAGAGGCCGGGGAGCGGTCCCGCGAAGAGGACCCCCAGGCGGACCCACTCAGGCGCCGAAAAACCGGGAGACGGCGCCGCGCCTATGCTGCGGCGCAATAAATTGTAACCATCGGGCGTCAGGTAGGACGACTGGCGTCCGGACAACACGGATTTGACGGCGTGGCGGCCTAGAGATGCTCCCTAGACCGCCACCAACTGCAGAGCTCAAAAATGAGCATAGCGGTGTGCGGGTTCCGCAGACATGGCCTCGCTGTTTTTCGGACCCGTACATCACCGCTGATGGAGGAGCATGGGGGGGTTTTAGTGGGTATTACCGGCGCTTCTCGCCGGTCGAGTCCCACACTCCCCCTCGCCGACGCGTCCTATGTCGGCGAGGGGCGTCCGTAAACGTGATTTCCCCTCCTCAACAAAAAAAAAAAAAAAAAAAAAAAAAAAAAAAAAAAAAAAAAAAAAAAAAAAAGGTTAGGTTAGGTTAGGTTAGGTTAGGTTAGGTTAGGTTAGGTTGGTGCTGAAATTTCTCGAAATTTCCGTATTTTTAATCGCAAATATCTCCGTTTCCAGTTGGTGTTTTTCGGCGTGGCGCACATCGTTTGAAGCCTTTTTCAAGGCTCCTTCGATCTGCACATACCTGTTGTTTTTGTTAATTATCGTTAAGTTGTTATTTGTTGTTTTTGTTTTTTCTGTTGGGAAATTTTTAGATAAAAACCGCGATAAGTCCCGGTTCCCGTAGCCGGATCTTGTCGCGGTCCAAGGCTGAAAGTTGCTTCCCTGGGAGCTCTTTCGGCCAGTCTAAGAATTTTCTTAACATTCCTTGTTGTTAAGTTTTTATCACTGTTTTTGTTGTTAGTTTTTTAAGGAAAATCATTGTTATTGTTAATAACTTCGGTGCTACCGACCGGTTTTCGTCGCGGGTTGTGTTGGAAGAAGCCTCTTCGGAAGCTCTTCCAGCCACCCCAAACCGATTGTCGGTAACCTCTGTTATTTAGTTTTTATTGTTGTTTGTTTTTCTTAGTTATAAGGAAAATTGTTGTTTTTGTCGAATTTGTCTTCGATTTGTTGAGTCGTCCCCCCTCCTGTAGGGGTGGACTCGCCCACATCCTCGGACATCGGTAGGGCTATAAACTGGCCAATGTCGGATTCCACCGACACCAGTGGGCCCAGCCTGAAGGCGGGCAAGGAAGGCCGGACGCTGTACTCCAATGTCCTGACCCGGTCGGTGGCGCGCAAGCGGTCCGCCGCCAAGGACTTATCGGAGGCGATGTCCTCCAATAAGTTCATTGGCATAACGTCAGGATCGGAGGAAGAGGAGGAGTTGGCGGAACCTGTGGTTCCGCAAAAATTTAAAAAGGGGAGTAAAGGCCGTGGCGGTAAGCTTCACGGCCATGATATTGGAATGTCGCGAGCGCGCCGCGATCTGAGGGAAGAGTCCGACTCCGGTTCGGACTCTGTCAAATCGGCGACGACGTTTCGTTCGGCGAAGTCAGCGAGCTCCGTAGAGGAGCTCACGCAAAAGGCAGAGGCCAGCGCCTCTGCCATTTTAGAGGTTGTTCGCAAGTCGGGCAACCTCAAGGGCACTTCACAGAAGGCTATCAAGGAGGCCACCCACTCCATGCTTGGGGTGGTCGGGGCGGTGGCGAAACGCAAGACAACGAGCGAGATTGAGCGACTTCGCGCCGACAATAAGCGTCTTCGATCACAGATCGATGCGCTTATTTCGGAAGTGACAGCGCTCAGGCGGGCCTTCTCTGAAAGGCCGCCACAAGAGAAGCCTCTTACCGAAGAGGCTGTAGTACCGCTCACGACAGTGGCTGACTCTCAGCCGCTGTCGCGGGCTGAATTTTTGGAGGCCCTGTCGACCTTGCAGACGGAGCTGACGGCCCACGTAGGTGGGGTCGTCAACGCTCATTTGGATAGTTTGGAGGTGGACGGGAGGTTGCTCCCGGCGCGTCAACTTCGCCCCCCCCTCCAGGCGGACAGGAAGCGGGAAGAGCGGGCAGCAGCCTCCCAAAGAGTGTCGGGGACAACACTTGCCCCACCGGCGAACCTGCCTCAAAAGGCGAGGCCGGTCAAGGCTTCAAAAGCCCCCACTCAAAAGCCTACGGAACCGCAGGCGGGGAGTTCGGCCGTACCAGGAGAGACCTGGTCGGAGGTGGTACGGCGCAAGAAGCGCGCCCCCGCCCCCGTCACTGCTCCAACCCCGTCCGCCGGGAGGAAAGAGAGCCCACCAAAGCTCCCCAAAGAGCATAAGAGGCTGGCTGTCGTGGTGGCCCTTAAACCGGAGGCGGTTGCTAAGGGCGCCACGTACAACAAAGCCATCACCAAGACAAAGGCCTCGGTCTCATTGAGTGCCTTAGGAATTGGTGCAGCACAATTCCGCACCGGTGTCACGGGAGCTCGAATTCTAGAGCTCCCCAAAGAGACGACGGCCACACAGGCGGACCAGCTGGCGGCGCAGATTAGCGCCGTCTTGGGCGACGAGGCGAAGGTGACGCGCCCAATCAAATCGGTCGACATCCGGGTCAATGGCTTGGATGATTCGGTGTCGGCCGACGAGCTGCTAGCGGCACTGGCTCTAGCCACGGGTTGCCCCCCCGAGCATTTCAGAGTGGGGAAGGTCCACCCTGGAGTCAGAGGGGTGGGCTCGGCCTTCGCCTCGTGCCCCGTTGAGGCCGCCAGAAAGCTGGCGGCCGGTGGCCGGCTAACCGTCGGATGGAGCTCCGCCTCCATCCAACTGCTGGAGCAGCGCCCCATGCGCTGCTTCAGGTGTATGGGGCTCGGCCACCCGGTGGTCAGGTGCCCATCCAAAAAGGACCGCAGCGGTCTCTGCTACCGCTGCGGACTGGATGGGCACTCCGCCAATGAGTGTGAGGCGGCGTATAGGTGCGCCGTCTGCGCGGACGCTGGCCTCCCGGCTAACCACCGAATGGGAGGAATGAATTGTTCCCCACCTGCAGTCCGTGGCCGCCTCACAGCGGCCATTCCCTTGGTGAGAGCGGGGGCCACCCGTAAGTCTGTGGAGGAGCCAATGGACACCGTCAATGTCCAATAGGCCCACTGCTAAGTTCCTCCAGGTTAATATCAACCACTCCGCTGGGGCACAGGATCTACTGTGTCAGTCCATGGCGGAGTGGGAGATACACCTGGCGGTGGTAGCGGAGCCATATACGGTCCCCCATAATGCCAATTGGCTAGGGGACCTGGACGGCTCCGCTGCTATAGCAGTGAGGCCTGGCGGTGAGGCTCCTCCCCTTTCTCTCAGGGAGAGAGGTGCGGGTTTCGTGGCAGCAAATTGGGGGAGAATGGTGGTCGTGTCGACCTACTTCTCCCCAAACCGCAGTCGGGCGGACTTCGAGTTCTTCCTGGCTGCGGTGGAGGGGGTGGTGAGGCGTGCGGCCCCACTCCCAGTTTTGGTGGCGGGAGACCTCAACGCCAAGTCATCGGCGTGGGGGTCTTCCCGTACGGACGTGAGGGGGGGTATTCTGGAGTCCTGGGCGCTGGGCCTGGGGCTCCAGGTACTCAATCGTGGTACCTCTCCCACGTGCGTACGGTGGCAAGGTACGTCCATTGTGGACGTATCCTTTGCCACTGCTGCCCTTGCTGCCCAAACCCGTAGCTGGCGGGTCGAGGAAGATGTGGAGACCCTGTCGGACCACCTGTATGTCCGATATGAGGTCTCCACGCTGGCCCCCAGCGCGCCACAGCGCCGGGATCCTTCGGCGGGTGCTGCCTTCCCCAGGTGGGCACTCGCCAAGCTCCGCCCTGATGTGGCGGAGGAGGCTGCATTGGTGAGGGAGTGGTCCCCTCTCCCCCCTCATCTAGCAGGGGATCCCGATGGCATGGCAGACCATTTCGCGGACGACATGCGAGCCGTCTGTAATGCTGCCATGCCGCTGTGGCGCCCTCCCCCTAAGTGGAAGAAGGTGTACTGGTGGGCGCAAGAAATTGCAACCTTGCGCACCACATGTCTGGCGGCTAGGCGCGCCCTACTTCGTTGCCGGAGAAGGCGTACCAGGAGGACGCCTGACGAAGAGGTCCTCCTTCGTCAGGCGTACAGGGAGGCTCACAAGGCCCTGCAGAAGGGAATCTGCAGGGCCAAAGAAGAGGCTCATGAGCGCTTCCTGGCCCTCCTGGACGCCGACCCCTGGGGCCGTCCGTATAGAGTTGTGAGGGGGAAATTTGCATCGAGCTCCCCCTCGACAGCTAATCTTGGCCCGGAGTTGCTGGAAAAGGTCATGGGGTCCCTGTTCCCGACCCCTGGCCGATTCGAGCCCCCCCGCATGGAGCCTCCGGAACCACTTCCGGAGCTCGAGGTGGAGGGTCCTCCCGTCTCAGATGTGGAGTTTGAGGCGGTGAGGGAGCGACTCCGGGGCAAGAAGACGGCCCCGGGACCAGACGGAGTCCCGGCCAAGGCCCTAGCAATCGCGCTAGGGCCTTTAGAGGAGAGATTCCGGGCGGTCATGGACGCATGCATCGCCCGGAAAAAGTTCCCGGCGAGGTGGAAGGTGGGGCGACTCTGCCTTCTCCGCAAGGAGGGCCGCCCTGCCGACTCGCCGGCGGGGTACCGACCGGTGGTCCTGCTCGACGATTCCGGCAAAGCCATGGAAAGGATTATGGCTCGTCGGATCGTCGAGCATCTGGAAACGGAGGGGCCGAACCTGGATGATCACCAGTTCGGCTTCCGCACCGGTCGGTCCACGGTCGACGCGGTGAGCCTCCTCAAGCGGTGGACTGAGGAGGCCACGGGCAGAGGGGAGGCTGTTGTTGCGGTGTCGCTCGACATCCGCAACGCCTTCAACAGCCTCCCCCACGAATGTATCAGGGCGGCACTCCGGTTCCACCGAGTGCCGTCCTACCTCTGCGCCCTCGTCAACGACTACCTCTCTGAACGGGTAGTGCTGTACGAGGGCGCAGACGGGAGAGTCATGCGCCGGCCAGTGGCGGTCGGCGTACCGCAGGGGGCCGTTCTTGGCCCCCTGCTTTGGAATATGGGTTATAATTGGGTCCTGCGAGGCAATCTCCTACCAAAAATGGAGATTGTCTGCTTTGCCGACGACACTCTTGTCGCGGCAAGAGCAAAGACGTGGGAGAAAGCAGAACGGCTTGCGTCGGTCGGCACCTCGTTGGTCGTCCGGCGCATCCGTCTGCTCGGATTGGAGGTGGCCCTAGACAAAACTAGGGCCATGGGTTTCCATCCCCCACGCCGCAGGATCCCGCCGGGGCTCCGCGTCCGAGTGGAGGGGGTCCGGATTCCGGTCGAGATGCATTTCAAATATCTCGGCCTAACTCTGGACCCCCGCTGGAACTTTGAGGAGCACTTCAAGCTCCTCGTTCCACGGCTTATTAAGACCGCAGCCGCACTCGGACGGCTCCTCCCTAACCAGGGAGGACCCAATTCGGCGTGCCGTCGGCTTTACCATGGTGTGGTAAGGTCGATGGCACTCTACGGAGCCCCGGTCTGGGCGGAGTGCCTCACTCCCCGCACCCGGGCCCTCTTACGGAGGCCACAGAGGGTCATGGCGACCCGGGCCGTGCGGGCCTATCGCACGGTCAGCCACGGGGCTGCCTGCGTACTAGCGGGTATGCTTCCGTGGGATGTCGATGCCCTGGTTCTGTCCCAGGTGCATCGGCATCGGGTCGCCGCCAGGGCCCTCGGAGAAAGACCCGTTGCCGAGGACGTGCAACGGGTCCGTGCAGAGGCCCATGAGAGGGCCATCGATGATTGGAGTGAGGCACTAATCAATCCCACCGCCGGTCACCGGACGATCATAGCGATTCGTCCGGTGTTGGAGGACTGGGTGAGGCGCCAAAAAGGCTGCCTCACCTTCCACATGGTGCAGATGATGACCGGACACGGGTGCTTCGGTCATTATCTGCACCGCATAAAAAGGGAGGAGTCGCCGCGGTGCCACCACTGCGGCGACCCCGACGATACGGCCGAGCACACACTCCAGGTGTGCCCGGCCTGGAGTCCCCAGCGTCACGAGCTAGAAGTGGCGCTGGGTGGAGTGGACGTCACACTGCCAAACATGGTCGCAGCCATGCTTGGCAGTGTGGCCAACTGGAAAGCAGTTGCCGCCTTCTGCGGATATGTAATGTCGCAGAAGGAGGCAGCTGAGAGGGAGCGAGAGGAAGAGGCCGGTCTCGCCTCCCTCAGACGTAGGCGGCGGGGCAGGAGAAGGCGGGCATACCAAGCCCGTCTTTGAATGTCCCAGGGGACCTGCGCACATAGCTGGCCAGCTATGTGTGCCTGCACTAGGTCCCACCGTCTGGGGATTGCCTGGGTGTCTCCGGGCAATCCTCCGTTGGCGCTAGCCTAGCCGGTCGGCTAGACTGCCCTGGAGTGGATCGGAGTTTGGTGCCTCGGCAGAACCCGGTTCACTCCGCTCACAGGGCAAGGAGGCACCGGGGAGTTTTAGTGGGTATTCCCAGTGCCGCTATGATCAGGTGCTGGGCGACCCCCACATATCCCTACCGTCTAGCCAGCGGTAGGGAATCTGTAAGCGGATTACTCCTCGTCAAAAAAAAAAAAAAAAAAAGGTTAGGTTAGGTTAGGTTAGGTTAGGTTAGGTTAGGTTAGGTTAGGTTAGGTTAGGTTAGGTTAGGTTAGGTTAGGTTAGGTTAGGTTAGGTTAGGTTAGGTTAGGTTAGGTTAGGTTAGGTTAGGTTAGGTTAGGTTAGGTTAGGTTAGGTTAGGTTAGGTTAGGTTAGGTTAGGTTAGGTTAGGTTAGGTTTTTTTTTTTTTTTTTTTTTTTTTTTTTTTTTTTTTTTTTTTTTTTTTTTTTTTTTTTTTTTTTTTTTTAATTCTAATCCCTCCAGCATATTCGCTGTAGCCTATATTTGCTATACTCATTCATACTAGTCTCGCATTTATGCTTCTCGTACTTTTATCCTGCATACTTTTTCTTTCTTTTATTCATCGCGCATTCATACCATTGCGGGTGGGATGCCCGCCTATGTCTATCCTTTGTACTTTTTCTTTATTTATAGTATTTAGGGTTATAATTAAATAATTGTACACATTTTCTTATTTTACATATAAACATTACAAAATTAATTAATTCAATGGTTTGTATATATAAAAACTTAACATTAAATATTAAAAACATTAAAGCGTTAAAAACATTAGAAACATTAAAAACATTAGAACATTAACAATAAAAATTTTAAAAACATTAAAAGAACTTTAAAAACAATAAAATTTAAAAACATTAAAATTATAAAACATTGAAATTTAAAAATTAATAATTAAGGCATTTGTGTACAATATATTCTATCTTAACTATTTACATATTAAATCATGTTTTGTTCCTATTGATTACCCTAATTACTATCTTCTTGCAATATTCCATAAACTTCTCCCTTTGGCTACTTGACATCATTGCACTTAGGTTGGCTGGGCACACTTCCATATCCAGCTCGTACTCTAGCTTCATCCTTTCCGTGGCGAAGACAGGGCATTCCAGTAGAACATGCGGGACATCCTCATCCTTGTCAGAACAGATGCACGATGGGCTCTCCTTGCGCTTGAACCGATGCAAGTACTCGGAGAACCCACCGTGCCCCGTCAAGACCTGGGTCATCACACCTTCAAGTTTCACCTTCCTCAGGGTTTTGTAAGCGTCTATGGCTCCAGGGAAGAACAGCCTAGTAATTCCAGCCGTGGCGCCGTTCCTGTATCTTTGGTCCCATTCGTCAAGCGAGCGCATTCGGATGCACCGCTTGACAAATGAGACCGGACACAGGTCGTACGCTGGCTTTCTTTTACTTTTCAGTGCGGCCTCCCTCGCGAGGTAGTCCGCTCTCTCGTTCCCCTCTAGTCCAGCGTGAGCCTTTATCCAGAATAATCTTATTATTCTTTCATGCTTATGGATGTTCGCTAAGTTCATTCTTGTTTCAGCTGCTAGAGGGTGCGAGCATTTACTCGCCGCGACGGACTGCAATGCGGACCTCGAATCGCTGTATATTGCAACGGATGTTTCGCTGCGCCCGAGGGCAACCCTCGACGCCTCACATAGCGCCAAGAGCTCTGCCTGGTAGACGGTGCAATACGACGGCAGACCAAGCTTGATGGCCCTGGTTTCGGCGTCGCCCTTCCATAGGGATAGTGCGGCGCCAACCCGACCCTCAATCTTGCTGCCGTCCGTAAAGATGCGAAGATGGTAATCGCTATTGGCATTTAGCTCGTTCTCGTCCACCAGGCTTCCGAACTCAAGGTTAGCCAGTTCGGCGGGGTGGGGAGCCTCGGTCGCAAGAACCCCCCGCTCGATGTCCCTGTCCCCAAGCCCAGGCTGCGGTACTCCCCTCTTGGCCTCGTAAAGTGAGGCAGCCTCGCGGACTCGCAAGTCAAGGGGGAGTATCCCAGCCAGTAATAAAGCTGAGTTCAGGGACACCGTTCGGTAGGCTCTGCAGATTTTCTGCGCGAAGCCCCGTTGCACAGCGTTCAAGATCCGCATAATCCCCACCCCGCGGGTCGCGGGTGCCCACGCACTCGCAGAGTAGGTGATTATTGGTTCCACCGCGGCGATATAAATGGAGCGAACGACCTCGGGATGGAGACCCCAGCTGACTTTGGCTGCTCTCCCGAGCTGCTTATAAACCCCGAGGGCCTTCTTGGTCACATTTTTAACGTGATCCTTGAAGGTGAGACCCCTGTCTATCGTTAGTCCTAACAGTTTGATGCTGTCCCTCATGGCAATGTCAATCCCGCCCATGGTAAGGCGTGGGGTGTCAAACTTAAGCTTCCTGGTCAGCACCATGGCATTTGTCTTGCCTGGTGCGAACCTCAGCTTATTCCTGACACCCCACTCCAGAACATGCGCGAGAGTGGCATTGGCACTCTGCTCTATCTGGAGCGCCCTGTCTCCATCAAAGACGAGGACCACGTCGTCCGCGAAGGCCTGGCAGTAGACGCCTCTACCACTCAGACTCCGCAGCATCGGGTCGAGCGTCAGGTTCCAGAGCAAGGGTCCGGCTATTGACCCTTGGATGCAGCCCCTGCTTGGCTCGGCATTATGAACCTCGCCGCAGTATCTGACGTTAACCGTCCTGTCGGCGAGGTAGCTGTCAAATACTCGCCTCAAGTTCACCGGGCATCCCGCTTCCGCCAGCCTGACCCTGACCATAGGCCACCAGACGCTGTCGAAGGCCCCCTCTATGTCCAATGACACCAATGTTACAATTTTCTTCTCATCAAGCTTTTTGTAAATTCGCGACATTAGGTCATAGAGGGCGCCCTCGGTGCTCTTCTGGGGCACAAAGCCATACTGGCGGTCGCTTATCCCCGGTAAAAGATGGTATTTGAGGCGAGCTACCAGCATTTTCTCATATACCTTTCCAAGCACGGGCAGCAGTCCAATTGGTCGGAACGACTTGGGGACGGTGTAACTATCCCTCCCCGGTTTCCGAAGGACAATCACCGCCGCTTCTTTCCATATTTTTGGAAAAATATGGTGGGCCATACAGCTGTTTAATAACCCCAAAAAGACTTTGGGGTTACAGCCGATGGCCCTGGCGCAGATGTCAGCGGTGAGTCCGTCGGAGCCGGGGGCCTTCTTCGGATTGAAGGACTTCACCGCCATCTCCAGCTCGGTCAGCGTGAACGGAGGGTCGCAGGGTGAGTCTTGCTCCCCTACGTTCACCCTGTCCGCCTCCGCTCTGATACGGCGGTGAACCTCTTCATCCGAAGTTGCGTGGTCTTTCGGGTAGAACACCTCCGCAAGCCACTCTGCCGATTCCCTCGCATCGAGAACCCTTCCGTCTCGAACCAGCGGCGCGTCCTCCCCTCTGACTGCCGTTCTTCCAATCACTCTATAGATGCCATCCCATACGCTTTCGCCACTCTGCCGCTCGCAGAAGGACTTCCAGGAGTCCGTCTGAGCCTGCCTCACGGCCTGTTCGTACTCCGCCTTCTTCTGAACGTACTGCTCGACGACCCACGACCGACGGACGGGTGCGGCGTTCCTGATTCTATTTTTCCTGGTGGCGACCTCTTTCTTCAAGATTTCCAGGTCCTGCGACCACCACGGCAACGCTAGCTTTTCCCTCGTCCCCTTCCTCGGAATGGCGTGATCAGACGCCTCTGTTATTAATTTTGTGTAATTTTGTACGGCCGAAATTGTTTGTTCCCTGTCTGGTACAACCCCTTCTTTAATCTCATATTTTTCTATTAGTTCTAAAATTTTGGATCTAAACTCTTCCCAATCTGCTTTTCTGGTGTTGTACCTTCTGGTTGATCTGACCACTTCCATTCCTCGGGAAGGTCCGAGGTTCAGCCTAAACGCGATGCCGTTGTGGTCGGAACCCGTCAAATCATTGAGGACTTTCCAGCCCTCCACCAGGTCCAATAGGTCATGTGAACATGCAGTGATGTCCACATGACTACAGAAGCGCCGCCCCCCTCGGATCGTGTCGAAGGTCGGAGCATCACCTACGTTCAGAATCTCGAGACCAAGCTCCTCCAGACTACCTGAAAGCACCTCCCCCCTCGAATCGATCTTATTACTGCCCCACCACGGACTCTTTGCATTTGCATCTCCACCGACCAACCACCTCCCAGCTCCCAGCTTGGCCTCCGTCTCCTTCAGGAGCCCAACGTAGGGTTCGATCGGCTGGTCCGGCTCGAAGTAAAAGGAGGTAAGCGTTGTCGTCCAGCGCCCCATCCGTATCCCCACCACCACGAAGTTATTGGTGGTGAGTTCTGGGTACTGTATAATTTTGAGGCTGCTATCGAAAACTACGATAGCAGCCTTCACAGTACCCTCTTTAGGAGTGGGGTTCTGGAAGACTCGCATCCCCCTCCGACCCCGAACCGTGCCAGCCGCCCCCACGTAGGGCTCCTGGAGGAGCGCTACGGCCGTTTTCCTCCTTTCTGCTTCCACTAGGAGCTCGGAGGTAGCCAGTTGGCTTCGCTGCAAATTGACCTGCAAGAGCCCGTAGGTGCGGCCGTCGCCAGGGCTGCCCTTAGCAGTATTGAGTAGCAGAGCGAGCGATGGCATCCCATTTTATCCTCACGGGACACTCCGGGCTGAGTGCGTTGTGCCCTCGGTTTCCGAGCTTGGCCACAGCACAGTTCCGGCACGTTGGGGGAGTTCCCGCCTTCCATTCGGGGCACTCCATCTTCAAATGTTGTCCCCCGCAATGGCTGCACAGGTCCTCCCCCCCCGTGCAGAACCTTTTGCTGTGTCCATAGCCCAGACACCTTGAGCACTGCACCAAGGGCGACTGATCCGCGACCCTGACACGTTGTAGGTCTATGTGCAGGACCCCGAGCTCAGTCGCCCTTTTCCACACCTCTGGGGAGGTGCTCAGGACGATGTGCCCCGTGAGTGGATTCCTTGCTCTCCTTCTATACTTAACTTTCATTCTCGACTTCTCTTCGTCGAGGCCCTCAAACAGTGACTTGTTCTGATTCCTGATCGCCCTTAGGACTTCCCCGTCGTTGTTCGACAGTAGGACGTCCCAGACGATCAGCAGAGGGTCCCTGTTTGTGACCTCGCCGCAAAGAAGTCGCTTTCCTGATTTTTCGATTTTTTCCTTTATTTTCTTCCTATCATCCTCTGTACTGCAGCTCATTATTATTTTCCGGTCTTTAGCTTTCCGTACTCTTTCCACTCTCACCCAGCCATCCTTTGCGCTGACTGCCTCTCTGATTTTGTTTAATACCTGCTCCCCGGTGTCCGTGACGTCTTCCGACGTCACGACCACCGAGTGCAGGGTCGGTTTCTCAATTGCAGTCCTTCCTACGGTCTCCGCATAGGATCTTGCTGGTGCCACTAAATTCGTCATCTCTGTCTTTTCTTGGAGTTGTTTTATTTGTTGGGTGTGGTCTTTTATAGCTGCCTCATTTGCTTTCAATATTACTAAATGTTTTTCCAACGCCTCCAATATCTTGTCGTTCGTTTGTGTGTTCTGGGCGGGTGAAGGAGGAGGTTTAGCCTCCTTCTTCCCCGGCCCGGCTTTTTTGCCTCCTTTTCCGTCGGCCTCCGCCTCCTTCACCAGGGCGAGGAGTCGGTCGAGGGCCTGGACTATCGTCATCTTAATCTCAGTCTTGGTATTTCTGGAGGCACTGAGGCTAAGCTTTGCCGTTTTTAGACATGCCGTCGCCTCAGTGACTCTGTCCGGGTATTTAATACTCTCCGTGGCCCTCCCCGTGCTCATCGCCGGAGGCAAGGGGGAGATGGAGACTCTCCCCGTCTCCCACTCCCCTATGCTCCTTCTGACACTCGGAAGCGGAGGCGACATCTCCAGAGCCTTCTCGGCCCGTGACAGTTTAGCTCGATCCGCTGCTGGAGACCGCAGCATGTTGAGGGATTATCGTCACTGCTATTAAAATTGAATTTGGCTGTAAAGTGGCCTCGTTCTTATTGTTAAAATTTCAAGCTGTAAAGGGGCTCGTCAAAACTTAATACTAAGAGCTGTATAGCGGCTCGTCAAAAAGAAAGGTCTTACTAACTAACTTAACCTATACAAGTTGTAGAGGGACTTGTTGTAAACAATATAAAAAGTCAATACAAAAGGTCAAATTTACAGATAAAATACAATTATTAAAATACAATACAATTAAAAATAATGTTAGGTGGCTGTAAATTGGCTCACCTGTCAAAATTAAAATGTCAAAATAAAATATAAAAAGTCAATTACAATTAAAATATTCACAAGTTAAAACTATATACAATATTAGGCGGCTGTAGAATGGCACACCTGTCAGATTAAAATATTACTTAATTAAACTAGTTGAACAACTAGCTTAATAAGTCTAAACTTACAAGCTACTTAACCTAACTTACTCTAAGTCTCTGGATGCTAATTGGGTCGGGGACTCGCCCGCCCCCGGTGGGTTCTGGATAAGGATAGGAGGGGCTGTTGGACCGAATCCCAGAATCTAGGGACCGAGATCGGCGGCACAACTCCGGAGCCCGAAAAGTCTGGGGGCCCGAAGGACTTCCCAAAAAATTTTGGCGGCCAAAAAGTTTGGGGGCCCGGCGGACTACCCAAAAAATTTTGGGGGCCAAAAAGTTTGGCGGCCCGACGGACTACCCAAAAAATTTTGGGGGTCAAAAAGTTTGGGGGCCCGGCGGACTACCCAAAAAATTTTGGGGGCCAAAAAGTTTGGGGGCCCGGCGGACTACCCAAAAAATTCTGTCGGCCAAAAAGTGTGGGGGCCCGGCGGACTACCCAAAAAATCTTGGGGGCCAAAAAGTTTGGGGGCCCGGCGGACTACCCAAAAAATTTTGGGGGCCAAAAAGTTTGGGGGCCCGACGGACTACCCAAAAAATTTTGGGGGTCAAAAAGTTTGGGGGCCCGGCGGACTACCCAAAAAATCTTGGGCGCCAAAAAGTTTGGGGGCCCGGCGGACTACCCAAAAAATTTTGGGGGCCAAAAAGTTTGGGGGCCCGGCGGACTACCCAAAAAATTCGGCGGCCAAAAAGTTTGGGGGCCCGGCGGACTACCCAAAAAAATTTGGGGGCCAAAAAGTTTGGGGGCCCAAGGGACCACCCAAAAGTCTCGGGGCCCGCAGCCAGCGAACCAAAATCAGTACCCCAAAAACCAGGGGCCAAGAGCTGGGCACCGAATACCCAGGTCCCGACAAACGGCCGGCCAAAATAAGGGGGACCCTACAATGGGGGCCTAAATTAACGTTGGGTCGGGGACTAAGGAATAGAGGAGTCGGCTTGTCAAACCCGCCCCCCGTCGAAGTTACGAGAGGATACCCAAGCACAGCCGTCCACGACAAGCCACCAGCCAACCGCGATCCGCGGTTAAGCACCCCCGAGCCCGGTCAAAAGATGGATGGGTGACCGGGGTCGTGCTAACTTGGCTGGTCGATCAGTCAATATGCAGGTCCCTGCTTGCCGGTCAAAAGATGGATGGGTGACCGCGGTTAAGCTCCCCCAAGCACGGTCAAAAAGTGGATGGGTGGCCGGGGTCTTGTTAACTTGGCTGGTCGACCAGTCAAAGTGATAGCCGATTTACGGGAGCTCCAGTTATGCTGGTTTCTGGTCGCTTTAGCTATACTTAGGACAGATTTGAGAAGCCGTTTGTAGCTGGAACTTTTGGAAGGATTATGGGATTTGGAAGTTGACACCACCGGGGGGTAGAACGAAGTCCCACGATTCCAATGAGGTAACACACACAATTTTTTTTTTGACAATTAAAACACTTTGCAATGTCACTAATAAAATAAAACGGCGGGCGCGATCAGGTGAAGCACTTGTTTAGCGAAAGGTCTCTCTGTTAAACTTGGTTTGTTTTCACAGAATTTATATGTGAATTCTGTGAAGATTTGTATTCCAGTTTTTCACTTATTACTCCTTAACTACTCAGCCGATTTTAATGATTTTTGGACCATAAAATACTTCACGAAATTCCGCACAATGCTATGCTTCTTACTCCTCTCCGAAACTTCCCTTCGGGAAGATGGAGATTCCCGAAAAGAAAGTACTTTTGAGGAAATTTTAATTTCGCGATATCTTTGGAACCGATGAACCGATTTTCACAAATTTTTCACTGTTTTGCTTGCCTGGTTTGTCCGCAGCTTCCGGTTTCCTTTTTTGAATTTTTCGGGGCCCGCTAAGGGGGTCCGAGTGTGGGGACCCTCAAAAAAAAGTGTTTGTCCTGCGGGATCCAGAGGCAGGAAAAATCCGGGATTTTCAGGTCAGGTAGGAAGAAGGTACCGGCTATCCACTGGCACTTTCCGTTACACGACTTCCCACTCAAAATCTTGCAGCGTTTCCACTCGAAGTTTTTTCTTCAAAATTTTTGGACTTTAAAAATCGCTCCTGCGTTTAAATTTGGTCCAATTTCGAAGACAAGAGCACCCCCGGGTAGCCCGTGAAAAGGCGCGTCGAATGGTGTATCACAAGCGTATTTTGCGGTTAAAATGCACGCACGATTGATTTTCAACGGATTTTTCACTTGCGGAGCACTTTACAGGGCTTTTGCATGCGGCCGTTCGCTACCAGCGCACAACAGAGACTGGTTAGGTTAGGTTAGGTTAGGTTAGGTTAGGTTAGGTTAGGTTAGGTTAGGTTAGGTTAGGTTAGGTTAGGTTAGGTTAGGTTAGGTTAGGTTAGGTTAGGTTAGGTTAGGTTAGGTTAGGTTAGGTTAGGTTAGGTTAGGTTAGGTTAGGTTAGGTTAGGTTAGGTTAGGTTAGGTTAGGTTAGGTTAGGTTAGGTTAGGTTAGGTTAGGTTAGGTTAGGTTAGGTTAGGTTAGGTTAGGTTAGGTTAGGTTAGGTTAGGTTAGGTTAGGTTAGGTTAGGTTAGGTTAGGTTAGGTTAGGTTAGGTTAGGTTAGGTTAGGTTAGGTTAGGTTAGGTTAGGTTAGGTTAGGTTAGGTTAGGTTAGGTTAGGTTAGGTTAGGTTAGGTTAGGTTAGGTTAGGTTAGGTTAGGTTAGGTTAGGTTAGGTTAGGTTAGGTTAGGTTAGGTTAGGTTAGGTTAGGTTAGGTTAGGTTAGGTTAGGTTAGGTTAGGTTAGGTTAGGTTAGGTTAGGTTAGGTTAGGTTAGGTTAGGTTAGGTTAGGTTAGGTTAGGTTAGGTTAGGTTAGGTTAGGTTAGGTTAGGTTAGGTTAGGTTAGGTTAGGTTAGGTTAGGTTAGGTTAGGTTAGGTTAGGTTAGGTTGAGGTTAGGTTGGAAATTTCCGTATTTTTAATCGCAAATATCTCCGTTTCCAGTTGGTGTTTTTCGGCGTGGCGCACATCGTTTGAAGCCTTTTTCAAGGCTCCTTCGATCTGCACATACCTGTTGTTTTTGTTAATTATCGTTAAGTTGTTATTTGTTGTTTTTGTTTTTTCTGTTGGGAAATTTTTAGATAAAAACCGCGATAAGTCCCGGTTCCCGTAGCCGGATCTTGTCGCGGTCCAAGGCTGAAAGTTGCTTCCCTGGGAGCTCTTTCGGCCAGTCTAAGAATTTTCTTAACATTCCTTGTTGTTAAGTTTTTATCACTGTTTTTGTTGTTAGTTTTTTAAGGAAAATCATTGTTATTGTTAATAACTTCGGTGCTACCGACCGGTTTTCGTCGCGGGTT
The DNA here is from genome assembly GCA_947623395.1 of Synanthedon tipuliformis. Classification (NCBI taxonomy): domain Eukaryota; kingdom Metazoa; phylum Arthropoda; class Insecta; order Lepidoptera; family Sesiidae; genus Synanthedon; species Synanthedon tipuliformis. The sequence goes on from OX392422.1 coordinate 10,423,639, forward strand.
GTGTTGGAAGAAGCCTCTTCGGAAGCTCTTCCAGCCACCCCAAACCGATTGTCGGTAACCTCTGTTATTTAGTTTTTATTGTTGTTTGTTTTTCTTAGTTATAAGGAAAATTGTTGTTTTTGTCGAATTTGTCTTCGATTTGTTGAGTCGTCCCCCCTCCTGTAGGGGTGGACTCGCCCACATCCTCGGACATCGGTAGGGCTATAAACTGGCCAATGTCGGATTCCACCGACACCAGTGGGCCCAGCCTGAAGGCGGGCAAGGAAGGCCGGACGCTGTACTCCAATGTCCTGACCCGGTCGGTGGCGCGCAAGCGGTCCGCCGCCAAGGACTTATCGGAGGCGATGTCCTCCAATAAGTTCATTGGCATAACGTCAGGATCGGAGGAAGAGGAGGAGTTGGCGGAACCTGTGGTTCCGCAAAAATTTAAAAAGGGGAGTAAAGGCCGTGGCGGTAAGCTTCACGGCCATGATATTGGAATGTCGCGAGCGCGCCGCGATCTGAGGGAAGAGTCCGACTCCGGTTCGGACTCTGTCAAATCGGCGACGACGTTTCGTTCGGCGAAGTCAGCGAGCTCCGTAGAGGAGCTCACGCAAAAGGCAGAGGCCAGCGCCTCTGCCATTTTAGAGGTTGTTCGCAAGTCGGGCAACCTCAAGGGCACTTCACAGAAGGGAAGGCTATCAAGGAGGCCACCCACTCCATGCTTGGGGTGGTCGGGGCGGTGGCGAAACGCAAGACAACGAGCGAGATTGAGCGACTTCGCGCCGACAATAAGCGTCTTCGATCACAGATCGATGCGCTTATTTCGGAAGTGACAGCGCTCAGGCGGGCCTTCTCTGAAAGGCCGCCACAAGAGAAGCCTCTTACCGAAGAGGCTGTAGTACCGCCCACGACAGTGGCTGACTCTCAGCCGCTGTCGCGGGCTGAATTTTTGGAGGCCCTGTCGACCTTGCAGACGGAGCTGACGGCCCACGTAGGTGGGGTCGTCAACGCTCATTTGGATAGTTTGGAGGTGGACGGGAGGTTGCTCCCGGCGCGTCAACTTCGCCCCCCCCTCCAGGCGGACAGGAAGCGGGAAGAGCGGGCAGCAGCCTCCCAAAGAGTGTCGGGGACAACACTTGCCCCACCGGCGAACCTGCCTCAAAAGGCGAGGCCGGTCAAGGCTTCAAAAGCCCCCACTCAAAAGCCTACGGAACCGCAGGCGGGGAGTTCGGCCGTACCAGGAGAGACCTGGTCGGAGGTGGTACGGCGCAAGAAGCGCGCCCCCGCCCCCGTCACTGCTCCAACCCCGTCCGCCGGGAGGAAAGAGAGCCCACCAAAGCTCCCCAAAGAGCATAAGAGGCTGGCTGTCGTGGTGGCCCTTAAACCGGAGGCGGTTGCTAAGGGCGCCACGTACAACAAAGCCATCACCAAGACAAAGGCCTCGGTCTCATTGAGTGCCTTAGGAATTGGTGCAGCACAATTCCGCACCGGTGTCACGGGAGCTCGAATTCTAGAGCTCCCCAAAGAGACGACGGCCACACAGGCGGACCAGCTGGCGGCGCAGATTAGCGCCGTCTTGGGCGACGAGGCGAAGGTGACGCGCCCAATCAAATCGGTCGACATCCGGGTCAATGGCTTGGATGATTCGGTGTCGGCCGACGAGCTCCTAGCGGCACTGGCTCTAGCCACGGGTTGCCCCCCCGAGCATTTCAGAGTGGGGAAGGTCCACCCTGGAGTCAGAGGGGTGGGCTCGGCCTTCGCCTCGTGCCCCGTTGAGGCCGCCAGAAAGCTGGCGGCCGGTGGCCGGCTAACCGTCGGATGGAGCTCCGCCTCCATCCAACTGCTGGAGCAGCGCCCCATGCGCTGCTTCAGGTGTATGGGGCTCGGCCACCCGGTGGTCAGGTGCCCATCCAAAAAGGACCGCAGCGGTCTCTGCTACCGCTGCGGACTGGATGGGCACTCCGCCAATGAGTGTGAGGCGGCGTATAGGTGCGCCGTCTGCGCGGACGCTGGCCTCCCGGCTAACCACCGAATGGGAGGAATGAATTGTTCCCCACCTGCAGTCCGTGGCCGCCTCACAGCGGCCATTCCCTTGGTGAGAGCGGGGGCCACCCGTAAGTCTGTGGAGGAGCCAATGGACACCGTCAATGTCCAATAGGCCCACTGCTAAGTTCCTCCAGGTTAATATCAACCACTCCGCTGGGGCACAGGATCTACTGTGTCAGTCCATGGCGGAGTGGGAGATACACCTGGCGGTGGTAGCGGAGCCATATACGGTCCCCCATAATGCCAATTGGCTAGGGGACCTGGACGGCTCCGCTGCTATAGCAGTGAGGCCTGGCGGTGAGGCTCCTCCCCTTTCTCTCAGGGAGAGAGGTGCGGGTTTCGTGGCAGCAAATTGGGGGAGAATGGTGGTCGTGTCGACCTACTTCTCCCCAAACCGCAGTCGGGCGGACTTCGAGTTCTTCCTGGCTGCGGTGGAGGGGGTGGTGAGGCGTGCGGCCCCACTCCCAGTTTTGGTGGCGGGAGACCTCAACGCCAAGTCATCGGCGTGGGGGTCTTCCCGTACGGACGTGAGGGGGGGTATTCTGGAGTCCTGGGCGCTGGGCCTGGGGCTCCAGGTACTCAATCGTGGTACCTCTCCCACGTGCGTACGGTGGCAAGGTACGTCCATTGTGGACGTATCCTTTGCCACTGCTGCCCTTGCTGCCCAAACCCGTAGCTGGCGGGTCGAGGAAGATGTGGAGACCCTGTCGGACCACCTGTATGTCCGATATGAGGTCTCCACGCTGGCCCCCAGCGCGCCACAGCGCCGGGATCCTTCGGCGGGTGCTGCCTTCCCCAGGTGGGCACTCGCCAAGCTCCGCCCTGATGTGGCGGAGGAGGCTGCATTGGTGAGGGAGTGGTCCCCTCTCCCCCCTCATCTAGCAGGGGATCCCGATGGCATGGCAGACCATTTCGCGGACGACATGCGAGCCGTCTGTAATGCTGCCATGCCGCTGTGGCGCCCTCCCCCTAAGTGGAAGAAGGTGTACTGGTGGGCGCAAGAAATTGCAACCTTGCGCACCACATGTCTGGCGGCTAGGCGCGCCCTACTTCGTTGCCGGAGAAGGCGTACCAGGAGGACGCCTGACGAAGAGGTCCTCTTTCGTCAGGCGTACAGGGAGGCTCACAAGGCCCTGCAGAAGGGAATCTGCAGGGCCAAAGAAGAGGCTCATGAGCGCTTCCTGGCCCTCCTGGACGCCGACCCCTGGGGCCGTCCGTATAGAGTTGTGAGGGGGAAATTTGCATCGAGCTCCCCCTCGACAGCTAATCTTGGCCCGGAGTTGCTGGAAAAGGTCATGGGGTCCCTGTTCCCGACCCCTGGCCGATTCGAGCCCCCCCGCATGGAGCCTCCGGAACCACTTCCGGAGCTCGAGGTGGAGGGTCCTCCCGTCTCAGATGTGGAGTTTGAGGCGGTGAGGGAGCGACTCCGGGGCAAGAAGACGGCCCCGGGACCAGACGGAGTCCCGGCCAAGGCCCTAGCAATCGCGCTAGGGCCTTTAGAGGAGAGATTCCGGGCGGTCATGGACGCATGCATCGCCCGGAAAAAGTTCCCGGCGAGGTGGAAGGTGGGGCGACTCTGCCTTCTCCGCAAGGAGGGCCGCCCTGCCGACTCGCCGGCGGGGTACCGACCGGTGGTCCTGCTCGACGATGCCGGCAAAGCCATGGAAAGGATTATGGCTCGTCGGATCGTCGAGCATCTGGAAACGGAGGGGCCGAACCTGGATGATCACCAGTTCGGCTTCCGCACCGGTCGGTCCACGGTCGACGCGGTGAGCCTCCTCAAGCGGTGGACTGAGGAGGCCACGGGCAGAGGGGAGGCTGTTGTTGCGGTGTCGCTCGACATCCGCAACGCCTTCAACAGCCTCCCCCACGAATGTATCAGGGCGGCACTCCGGTTCCACCGAGTGCCGTCCTACCTCTGCGCCCTCGTCAACGACTACCTCTCTGAACGGGTAGTGCTGTACGAGGGCGCAGACGGGAGAGTCATGCGCCGGCCAGTGGCGGTCGGCGTACCGCAGGGGGCCGTTCTTGGCCCCCTGCTTTGGAATATGGGTTATAATTGGGTCCTGCGAGGCAATCTCCTACCAAAAATGGAGATTGTCTGCTTTGCCGACGACACTCTTGTCGCGGCAAGAGCAAAGACGTGGGAGAAAGCAGAACGGCTTGCGTCGGTCGGCACCTCGTTGGTCGTCCGGCGCATCCGTCTGCTCGGATTGGAGGTGGCCCTAGACAAAACTAGGGCCATGGGTTTCCATCCCCCACGCCGCAGGATCCCGCCGGGGCTCCGCGTCCGAGTGGAGGGGGTCCGGATTCCGGTCGAGATGCATTTCAAATATCTCGGCCTAACTCTGGACCCCCGCTGGAACTTTGAGGAGCACTTCAAGCTCCTCGTTCCACGGCTTATTAAGACCGCAGCCGCACTCGGACGGCTCCTCCCTAACCAGGGAGGACCCAATTCGGCGTGCCGTCGGCTTTACCATGGTGTGGTAAGGTCGATGGCACTCTACGGAGCCCCGGTCTGGGCGGAGTGCCTCACTCCCCGCACCCGGGCCCTCTTACGGAGGCCACAGAGGGTCATGGCGACCCGGGCCGTGCGGGCCTATCGCACGGTCAGCCACGGGGCTGCCTGCGTACTAGCGGGTATGCTTCCGTGGGATGTCGATGCCCTGGTTCTGTCCCAGGTGCATCGGCATCGGGTCGCCGCCAGGGCCCTCGGAGAAAGACCCGTTGCCGAGGACGTGCAACGGGTCCGTGCAGAGGCCCATGAGAGGGCCATCGATGATTGGAGTGAGGCACTAATCAATCCCACCGCCGGTCACCGGACGATCATAGCGATTCGTCCGGTGTTGGAGGACTGGGTGAGGCGCCAAAAAGGCTGCCTCACCTTCCACATGGTGCAGATGATGACCGGACACGGGTGCTTCGGTCATTATCTGCACCGCATAAAAAGGGAGGAGTCGCCGCGGTGCCACCACTGCGGCGACCCCGACGATACGGCCGAGCACACACTCCAGGTGTGCCCGGCCTGGAGTCCCCAGCGTCACGAGCTAGAAGTGGCGCTGGGTGGAGTGGACGTCACACTGCCAAACATGGTCGCAGCCATGCTTGGCAGTGTGGCCAACTGGAAAGCAGTTGCCGCCTTCTGCGGATATGTAATGTCGCAGAAGGAGGCAGCTGAGAGGGAGCGAGAGGAAGAGGCCGGTCTCGCCTCCCTCAGACGTAGGCGGCGGGGCAGGAGAAGGCGGGCATACCAAGCCCGTCTTTGAATGTCCCAGGGGACCTGCGCACATAGCTGGCCAGCTATGTGTGCCTGCACTAGGTCCCACCGTCTGGGGATTGCCTGGGTGTCTCCGGGCAATCCTCCGTTGGCGCTAGCCTAGCCGGTCGGCTAGACTGCCCTGGAGTGGATCGGAGTTTGGTGCCTCGGCAGAACCCGGTTCACTCCGCTCACAGGGCAAGGAGGCACCGGGGAGTTTTAGTGGGTATTCCCAGTGCCGCTATGATCAGGTGCTGGGCGACCCCCACATATCCCTACCGTCTAGCCAGCGGTAGGGAATCTGTAAGCGGATCACTCCTCGTCAAAAAAAAAAAAAAAAAAAAAAAAAAGGTTAGGTTAGGTTAGGTTAGGTTAGGTTAGGTTAGGTTAGGTTAGGTTAGGTTAGGTTAGGTTAGGTTAGGTTAGGTTAGGTTAGGTTAGGTTAGGTTTCCGTGTGCGGTTCCAGATCCGCCATCGGACGCGTCCCCAGGTTGCGGATAGGGGAACGCCCCCCAGATATGGGGGGTACCGGTTTCGGCCGGCGCGGACAAAAACTGGCATGTGGCTGCCTGCTCTTTCTTAAGGGCGGGCATTGCACGGTCACATGATCCCGTAGCCTCACTCAGTGGGGTCGGGGGTCCGGCGCACTGAGCGTTGGACCGCGAGGAAGAAAACCTCTCTAAAAAATCACTCTCGGAGGGTGAAGTCATGGCTTCTTTTTCAAGAAGCCTACGGCTGTCACCAGTGGACCCCTCGTGGTCGTGGGTTGGCCAGCTGAGCTGGCGGTCCGGCTAGTCCGGACACTGTGGTGGCGCGCTCACCAGCGCTTTTGTAGGGGCCCAGAGATGGGCCAGCGGAGCTTCGGCTCGTGGGTGCGGACCTTGTAGGTCCGCGGGCGCGGCGTGTGGCTTTAGCCACCGTCGGGCAAACCGTAACCCCGCTCTCGCGGGGCCGGGGGTCTGGCGCACTGAGCGCCGGGCCGCGTGGAAGAAAACCACTATAAAAAATTACCCTGAAGCCTAAGGTATAGCGTGCCGATGGGCTGCATGGCTGGGGGGGACCCGGTCCCAAGCGCTCCTGCGGCCTGTTGGGAAAGGGCCGCAGGTACGCCTCCCAAACGAACAATGGACATGGCTACAAAGGAACAGAGTATGTCGAGTGATCCCGCTGACGCCGGGCGCTCGGGGGTAGCTCGGCCCCTGGGTGTTAAATTGGTAACGAGCGGCAAATGCGACCCGCCTTGCCAGCGGCGTCGACCGGTGTCCGGGCCGGTCGATGTTAAATTGACTACCGGCAAATGCGATTGTGACGGGGAGCGTCACCCCTGTGTCTGGTGCGAGGCCAGGCAACAGGAGCTTACGCGAAAGGTTACCGGAGTGCGCACGCGTGCGCAGACTAAGGTCGGGTCGACGCGCGACCCCACTGATGGTGGGAGCGGCAGGGTCTCCAGCCCTGTCGTTCTTCTTCACGACTTTTGTCGTGTGGCGACACCGCAGGTGTCGCCAAGAGACGGAAGCCCAGCAAGCGACGGGGCTGATTCGAACCCTAGCTTGCATGGGCTAACGGGGATCCGAGAGGAACTCAGCCTCTCGGAGCGCTCATCAGACATGGAGACTGTGCTCTCCGCTGACGGCGATGCCGGCAGCGAGGGCGACAACGAGTCGGGCTCTAAGTTCCGGCTCCAAAGAAAGAGGGGCAAAGGCCCACCAGTGCCGTCCCCGACGGCCTCCTCGGAGTCCTCGGGAGAAGACAAGGAGAGACCCGGCGTTGCCACGGGTCTTCTTCAGAAGCGTGGCCGCGGTCGCCCTCCAACCACAGGAGAGTACGTCGGCCTCGCTGAGGCGAAGGCCCAGGTAGCCCGAGCCCACAGAGAAGAGCTAAAACTACTGGCGGAGCGGGAAATACTCGCCTCGATGTCCGAGGCTAGAGTCACCCGCTCCCGCCTCTCGGAGATGGAGCTTGAGGACGACAGCGTTGAGTCGTCCTCGCTCATCTTCGAGAGGTTAATGACTAGTGTGGAGGCCATCCGAAGGGTGGCCGACATATCTAAAAACCTAAAGGGGACCGCCGTGAAGGCGCTCCGCGACAGTATTGACGCGGTAGTCGCCGACGCGAAGTGCCTTGCCTCCCTGTCCACCAACGAGGAGACAGCTGCTCTGCGTCGCGAGCTGAAAGAGGCTCGGGCGCAGAACAAGCGGCTCCAGTCGGGGTTGGACGAGCTCCGGAGGGAGTTTACGGAGTTTCGTAAAAGTGCCGCTGCCCCCGCCGCAGTGACACTTGAACATATGCAGGCGTTAGAGACGTCCATTATGGACAGGGTTCACGCTCGACTCAGCGCGCGGCTCGAAAACTTGGAGCCGCGCCTAAACCCGGAGCCGAGGGTGAGCCCTCCATTGGCCGCTCGGAAGGTACCCCCTCCGAAGCCGGCCCCAAGGAAAGTGTCACCCCTTCCTCCCACCGCACCGCCCAAAGCCTCCACCAGCGGGCAAAAGGCGACGGCGAAGGAAGGAAAAAAGAAGAAGACATCCAGAAGGAAAAAGACGGCCACTAAACCTCCGGCTCGACCGGAACCGCGCCCTCTTCCTCCCGCCCCCGCCTCCATGGATCGGCCATGGAGCACGGTGGCCAAAGGGGGGAAACATAAGGAGACCCGGCCAACTCCGGCCGCGACGAGGCGGGCTCAACAGCCCACCCCCAGCGTTCGGAAAACGCCGAAGCCTCCGAAGACTGCGGCCGTGGTCCTCACCCTGCAGCCCGAGGCTGCTGAAAGGGGAGTGACCTACGCCCAAATAGTCACGGAGGCTAAGGCTAAAGTTAGCCTTGAGGAGGTGGGCATACCGTTTGTCCGGTCGCGCCGGGCTATAACTGGCGCCGTAATTTTTGAGGTGCACGGCGCCGACCTTGCTGAGAAGGCGGACGCGTTGGCCGCCAAGCTGCGGGAGAGGATGAGTGCGGAACTCGTCCGAGTCTCAAGACCGGTCAAGTTGACCGAGTTGTTGGTGTCGGGGCTCGACGATTCCGTCACTCCCGCAGAAGTGGCGGCGGCCATAGCCAAAGTCGGCGGCTGCGCCGTGGAGTCGGTAAGAGTGGGTGCCATTCGTTTCCCGCGCTTCGGCATGGGCACGGCTTGGGCGGGCTGTCCTGCGACAGCCGCCAAGAAGGTGCTTGAAGGTAGGCTGCTGGTTGGATGGACGGCAGCGAGGGTTAAAGCCCTGGAACCTCGACAGCTGCGCTGCTTCCGGTGTCTGGAGTCGGGACACGTCAGGGGGCAGTGCACCGCTGCTGTCGATCGCAGCCAGCTGTGCTACCGCTGCGGGCAGGACGGTCATCGCGCAGCCGATTGCCGCGCCGAAGCCCGCTGCTTAATGTGCGCCGAAGCCGGGAAACGGCACAACCACCGCTTGGGAAGCCCAAAGTGTTCGGCTCCCAAGCGGAAATGGACCAGACGCAGGCCAGCGAATCCTGAGGCTCCGTCCCAGGAGATCGCTGACCGCCCACCGAACGGGGCAAACGGAGCGCCTATGGACGTACAATTAGTACGCCCATAAAGTGCCTCCTGGCGAATATCAACCACTGCGCCGGAGCTCAGGACTTACTAGTCCAGACTCTGGCGCAGTGGGGGATAGACGTGGCAATCGTCTCGGAGCCGTATCTGGTCGTCAATCGTGACAACTGGATCGGCGACCGGGACGATGCCGTCGCCATTATTTTGACTCCGGGGGAAGGAGCCCACGCCGTCGATCGAACCTTCAAAGGTCGAGGGTTCGTTGCCGCCTTTTGCGGAAACATTGTTTACATAGGTGTCTATTTTTCGCCAAACCGTCCGCTCGCGGATTTCGAGCGATTTTTGGCGGAAATAGACATCTTCCTGGGGCGGTGTCGTCCGCATCAGGTGCTCCTAGCCGGAGACCTGAATGCGAAGTCGACGGTGTGGGGTTCGGCCTTCACAGACGCGAGGGGCGCAGCTCTCGAGGAGTGGCTCTCCAGCAACAACTTGTTAGTGGCGAACCGGGGCACGACAAACACGTGCGTGCGACAACAGGGCGGATCAGTCGTGGACGTAACGTTTGCGTCTCCCGCCCTGGCACGCCGCGTTCGGGGCTGGGTAGTCGAGGAGGGGGTCGAGACTTTGTCGGACCACCGATACATTCGGTTCTCCATCTCCCCCCACTCGATTGACCCGAACAGCCCGAGGCGTGCCCCGTCGGAGATCGGGCCCAGATGGGCACTAAAACAGCTGGAGAGAAACGCCCTCATTGAGGCGTCCCTCGTTGAATCCTGGAATACACGACCGGAGGTGACCGATGCGGACACAGAGGCGCGGTGGTTTCGTGGGGCAATGACGCACGTCTGCGACGTCGCCATGCCCCGCGTGGGCAAACAGCAGCCCCGTCGTCAGGTGTACTGGTGGTCGCCGGAGCTACAACAGCTCCGGACGACATGTGTGAAAGCACGACGCCGGTACACCCACTCCCGGCGACGCCACAAACCCGCATCGGTCGTGGCCGAGCTTTTTGCCGCCTTCCAAGGGGCCAAAAAGGCGCTGCGGGTTGAAATAAGTGCAGCGAAGGAGCGCGCCTGGCAGGAGTTGGTGAACTCTCTCGAGCAGGACCCATGGGGCAGGCCGTATAAGCTTGTAATGAGCAAGCTTCGCCCCTGGGCCCCACCGTTATCATCGACGATGAACACGGAGATGCTCGAGAGGGTGGTGGAGAATCTGTTCCCTGCCAGGGCGGAAGGCGATGCTCCCCCGACAACGCTGCAGATCTCGCAGGAGGATCCCCCCGAGGTGTCAGAGGGTGAACTTGATAGGGCGGTTCTTCGCCTCAGTGCGAAGAACACAGCACCCGGTCCCGATGGCATCCCGGGGAAGGCGCTGGTCTTGGCCCTGAAAGAGGGCGGCCTTGGAGATAGATTCCGTGCGCTGCTCACAATCTGTGCGAAGGATGGCCACTTTCCCAAGGAGTGGAAGTTAGGTAAGCTTGTCCTCATCCGCAAGCCTGGGCGTCCGGTGGACTCACCGTCGGCCTATCGCCCCATAGTCCTACTGAGTGAGGCGGGTAAGCTGTTTGAGCGGGTTATCGCTGCTCGCCTCACTCAACATCTAGAGGAGACCGGGCCGAACTTGGCCGACGTCCAGTTCGGCTTCCGGAGGGGCAGGTCCACCGTTGACGCGATTGCGCGGGTGAGGACCTTAGCGGAGGAGGAGATTGGGAAAGGCGGGGTCGTCCTGGCGGTGTCCCTCGACATCTCCAACGCGTTCAACACTCTCCCACACAGTGTTATCATGGAGGCAATGGGGTACCACGGCTTCCCGGAGTACCTCCGACGACTTGTCGGGGATTATCTCTCGGGTCGCTCGATCGTGTACCCCACGCGCGTTGGAGATCGTCAGCGCGGTGTGTCGTGCGGTGTTCCGCAGGGGTCGGTCCTCGGGCCGCTCCTGTGGAACATTGGCTACGACTGGGTGCTGCGGGGCGCTACCCTGCGCGGGGTCGACGTCACGTGTTACGCGGACGACACCTTGGTGACCGCCCGTGGTGGCAGGTACCGTGACGCGGCCCTGCTGGCAACCGCTGGAGTCGCACAGATTGTGATGCGCATACGGCGCTTGGGTCTGACGGTGGCCCTTGAGAAGTGTGAAGCGATTTGCTTCCACGGGCCGCGCAAGGCGCCACCGCCAGATGCAAATATCATCATTGGTGGAGTTTCCATCGGCGTCGGGTCGACGCTGAAATATCTCGGCGTCGTACTCGATAGCCGGTGGACATTTAACGAGCACTTTCGGAGCCTGGCCCCGAAACTAACAAAGACGGCTTTCGCCCTATGCGGGCTAATGCCCAACCTGGGCGGACCCAACGCTGGGTGCCGCCGTCTCTTCGCGGGCGTGGTGCGCTCGATGGCCCTGTACGGGGCGCCCATCTGGGCCGATTCCCTGTCGGCTCAGAACCGGACTGTGCTGCGGCGTCTGCAGCGGGTCATGGCGTCCAGGGTCGTCAGAGCGTATCGCACCACCTCGTGGAGAGCGGTGTGCGCGATCGCCGGCACTCTTCCCTGGGAGCTGGATGCCGGGGTTCTTGCAGCGATTTACCATAGGATCGCGGATGCAAGGGCCCGTGGCCTGAATCCACTCCCGGAGGAGGTGCTGCGTTGGAGGAGAGAGCTCCAGGAGGAGGCACTCGAGCGCTGGCGCGACGATTTGATGCAGGCGGGGTACGGTTTTCGCACCACGTCTGCGATCGCGCCAGTGTTGAACGAGTGGGTGAGCAGGCGGACCGGCTCGCTCTCCTTCCGGCTTGTGCAGGTGCTTACGGGGCATGGTTGCTTCGGACGGTACCTGTGCAACGTCGCGAGGAGGGAGCGGACCACCGTCTGCCACGAGTGCGGAGCCGCCGAAGACACGGCACAACATACCTTGGAGGTATGCCCAGGTTGGGATACGGAGAGAGCGGCTCTGACGGCAGTCGTGGGGCAGGACCTGTCCTTGCCGGCTGTCGTCAGAGCAATGATTGAGACGCCTGACGGCTGGGAAGCCGTCAGATTATACTGTGAGGCGGCCCTGAGTGGCAAAGAGGCCAGGGAACGGCTCCGCGAGGAGGATCCCGCGGCAGACCCACTCAGGTGCCGCAAAACCGGAAGACGGCGTCGCGCATTCACTGCTGCGGCGCATTAAATCGTGACTACCGGGCGTCAGGTAGGACGACTGGCGTCCGGCCTACATGGATTTGACGGCGTGGCGGCCTAGAGATGCTCCCTAGACCGCTACCAATTGTAGAGCTCAGAAATGAGCATAGCGGTGTGCGGGTTCCGCAGACATGGCCTCGCTGTTTTTCGGACCCGTACATCACCGCTGATGGAGGAGCATGGGGGGGTTTTAGTGGGTATTACCGGCGCCTCTCGCCGGTCGAGTCCCACACTCCCCCTCGCCGACGCGTCCTATGTCGGCGGGGGGCGTCCGTAAACGTGATTTCCCCTCCTCAACAAAAAAAAAAAAAAAAAGGTTAGGTTAGGTTAGGTTAGGTTAGGTTAGGTTAGGTTAGGTTAGGTTAGGTTAGGTTAGGTTAGGTTAGGTTAGGTTAGGTTAGGTTAGGTTAGGTTAGGTTAGGTTAGGTTAGGTTAGGTTAGGTTAGGTTAGGTTAGGTTAGGTTAGGTTAGGTTAGGTTAGGTTAGGTTAGGTTAGGTTAGGTTAGGTTAGGTTAGGTTAGGTTAGGTTAGGTTAGGTTAGGTTAGGTTAGGTTAGGTTAGGTTAGGTTAGGTTAGGTTTTTTTTTTTTTTTTTTTTTTTTTTTTTTTTTTTTGTATTTTAATTTTTACAAATCCCTCCAGCATTATGCGCTGAAGCCTATTTTTACTACTCATCCATACCAGTTCTCGCTTGTATTCCTCTCGTACTTTCATTCTTCATACTATTTCTTTCTGACATTCATCTTTCATTCATTCCTTGCGGGTGGGATTCCCGTCTATATTCCTATTCTAACTATCTATATTTATATATCTATTTATTTTTATTCATATAATATGCGGTTGGGTATTAGGGAATAAATAATTTGCGACAACTCTTTTTTTTTTTTAAAATTAAAACATAATTACATTTAGATTTCAAATAACAATAATACAATAAAAATTTATTTCCTAACAATAAAACATCAAAATTAAAAACAGTTAATAAATTCTACACTAAAAATATTATTTCACAATTTCTTATTTACTTTTTTCAGTTTTGTTCCTATCCCTAACTCTTTCCGCAATATTTATGCAATATTTTAGGAATTTATCCCTTTTGTCTAAAGTCATTATTTCTTTTAGGTTATCTTGTGTAATCTTTGTGTCTATGTCATATTCCAATTCTATTCTCTCTCTGTCATATACTGGACATTCGGTCAGTAGGTGAGGGACCGTTTCCGCGATACCAGGGTCACAGATGCACGATGGACTCTCCTTGCACTTGAAGCGATTTAAGTACTCGGAGAATCCACCGTGCCCCGTGAATACCTGTGTCAGGATACTATTTATGCCTATTTTTCTAACTATTCGGAAGGCCCCGACAGCACTGGGGAAAAACAGTTTTGTAACTGCCGCTGTTTCGCTTTGCACGTACCTGCGGTCCCATTCCTCAAGCGAGCGCATGCGTATACTTCGCCTGACGAATGAGACCGGGCACAGGTCGTACTTTGGCTTGGTCTTGCTTTTCAGCGCTGCCTCCCTAGCTAGGTGGTCCGCCCGCTCGTTGCCCTCTAGGCCGGCGTGAGCTTTGATCCAAAAAAATTTAACAATTTTGTTTTTGCCAAAAGCTTCTCTTAAATTTTTCCGCGCTTCAACCGCCAGAGGGTGCAAGCAACTATTCGCCGCGATGGTCTGGAGGGCGGCCATTGAATCGCTGAAGATTGCAGAGGTAGTTTCGCTACGTCGTAGGATCACCCTCGTCGCCTCACATACCGCCAAGAGCTCGGCCTGGTAGACGGTGCAGTAGGACGGCAGACCAAGTTTGACGGCCTTCGTTTCGGCCTCGCTATTCCATATGGATAGCGCGGCCCCAACCCGGCCGCCAATCTTGCTGCCATCCGTATATATGCGAAGTTGGTAGTCGCTGTTTTCTTTTACTTGTTCTTCGTCTACCAGTCTTCCGAACTCGAGACTGACATGTTCGGCGGGATGGGGACCCTCGATTGCTGGGGCCATCCGCTCGACGTCCCTATCCTTCAGCTCCGGCCGAGATACTCCCCTCCTGGCCTCGTAAAGTGAAGCAACTTCACGAATACGTAGGTCAAGAGGGAGCAACCCGGCCAAAAGCAGAGCCGAATGGAGAGACACCGTGCGGTAGGCCTTACACAATTTTAATGCGAAACCCCTCTGCACAGCGTTTAAGCGTTTGGCCACCCCCAACTTGCCGACTGCGGGCGCCCACGCGCTCGCAGCGTATGTAATGATAGGTTCCACCGCGGCGACATAGATAGAGCGAACCACTTCGGGATGGAGACCCCAGCTAGTTTTGGCAGCTCTCCCCAACTGCTTGTAAATACCGATGGCCTTCCGGCAAACTCTGTCCACATGACTGTTAAATGTTAGTTTGCTGTCTATTGTCAACCCTAGCAATTTTATTTCTTTTTTCATGTCAATGTCAACCCCGCCCATGCTCAGGCGTGGAATGTCAAATTTAAGCTTTTTGGTTAGCACCATCGCACTTGTTTTGCTTGGTGCAAACCTCAGCTTATTTTTGACACCCCACGCCAGAACACGTGCTAAGGTGGCATTGGCACGATTTTCTATCTCTAGGGCTGAGTGCCCGTCAAAGACAAGGACAACATCGTCCGCGAAAGCCTGGCAGTAGACGCCTCCACTCTCCAGGCTCCGCAGCAATGTGTCGAGGGTGAGGTTCCAGAGCAGAGGGCCGGCTATAGACCCCTGGATGCATCCCCTGCTTGTCATCGTGCTGAATTCCTCACCGCAGTATCTGACGTTAACCGTCCTGTCGGTGAGGTAGCTGTCGAAGACCCGCCTGATGTTCACGGGGCATCCCGCTTCCGCCAGTCTGACTCTGATCATGGGCCACCAGACACCATCGAAGGCTCCCTCTATGTCCAAGGACACAAGTGTCACAAGTTTCTTGTTACCAATTAACCTGCGCACATGCGCCACGAGGTCATAGAGGGAGTCTTCAGTGCTCTTTTGGGGCACAAAGCCATACTGACGTGCGTTTATGCCCGGTAAAATGTGATACTTCAGGCGGGCCACGAGCATCTTTTCATACACTTTGCCAAGCACGGGAAGCAGACCAATGGGCCGGTATGACTTGGGGCTAGCATAGCTATCCCTCCCCGGTTTCCGAAGGACGATCACTGCTGCCTCCTTCCATATCTGTGGAAAAATATGGTTGGCCATACAGTTGTTTACCAATTTTAGAAATGCGTTAGGGTCACAACTGATGGCCCTGGAACAGATATCAGCAGTGAGTCCGTCGGCACCGGGGGCCTTCTTCGGATTGAAGGACCTCACCGCCATCTCGAGCTCGGTCAGAGTGAATGGAGGGTCCCAAGAGGAGTCTTGTTCCCCAACATTCACTCCGTCCGCCGCTTTCCTGATCTGGCGATGAACCTCTTCATCCGAATCGGGAAGGTCTTGCGGGTAGAATGCCTCCGCAAGCCACCCCACCGAGCCCTCTGCGTCAAGAACCACGCCATCTCGCTCTAGTGGCTGGTCCTCGTCCCTAACAGTGGTCCTTCCTATCACTCTATATACACCCTGCCAGACGCTTTCGCCGTCCTGCCTCTCGCAGAAAGACTTCCAGGAGTCTGTCTGAGCTTGCCTCACCGCCTCCTCGTACTCCTTTTTCTTTTCCAGGTATTGCTCAACGACCCACGACCTCCGGATCGGTGCAGCGTTCCTGATCCTGTTCTTCCTGGTGGCGACCTCTTTCTTCATGATCGCCAGATCTTCCGACCACCACGGCAGCGCCAGTCTCTCCTTAGACCCTCTCTTCGGTATGGCGCGGTCACACGCCTCTATTATTAATTTTGTATAATTTTGAATAGCCAAATTTGTTTCTTCCTTATTTAGTACAACACCACCGTTGATTTTGTATTCTTCAATGAGTTCTTTAATTTTGATGTCAAACTTTTGCCAATTTGCTTTTTTGGTGTTGTACTTTCTGGTCGTTCTGACCACTTCCATTCCTCGAGAAGGTTTCAGTTTCAACTTTAACGCGATACCGTTGTGGTCGGAGCTCGTTAGATCAGTGAGGACTTTCCAGTCATCCACCAGGTCTAACAGGTCATGGGAGCAAGCTGTTAAATCCACATGACTACAGAAACGCTTCCCCCCCCGGATCGTGTCGAAGGTCGGAACATCTCCTATATTGAGCACCTGGAGGCCAAGCTCCTCCAGACTACCTGAAAATTCTTCGCCCCTGGTGTCGATCTTACTGCTGCCCCACCACGAGCTCTTTGCATTCGCATCGCCGCCGATCAGCCACCTCCCAGCTCCTAGTTTGGCCTCTACCCGTTTCAGATGCCCTATGTAGGGTTCGATTGGCTGGTCTGGCTCGAAGTAAAAGGAGGTCAGCGTTATCCGCCAGGCCCCCGTCCGGATCCCCACAACGGCGATGTTGTTGGTCGTGAGTTCCGGGTACTGTATGACTTTTAGGCTGCTATCGAAAATTACTATAGCAGCCTTAACAGTACCCTCTCCCGGGGCGGGATTCTGGTAGACTCGCATCCCCCTGTGACTCCGAACCGTTCGAGCCGCCCCCACATAGGGCTCCTGAAGGAGCGCTATGGCCACTCCTCTCTTCTCCGCTTCTACTAGGAGCTCGGAGGCAGCTAACTTGCTGCGCTGTAAATTTGCTTGCAAAAGCCCGTAAGTAGGGCTAGCGCTAGGGGTGCCCTTAGCAATATTGAGTGGCAGAACGGGCGATTGCATCCCATTTTGCTCTCACGGGACACTCCGTGCTCAGAGCATTGTGCTCCCGGTTCCCGAGCTTCGACACAGCACAGTTTCGACAGGAGGGCGGCGCCCCCGCCCGCCATTGGGGACATTCCATCCTAAGATGGCCCCCCCCACAATGGCTACACAGGTCCACCGCCTCCCCGCAGAACCTTTTGCTATGGCCGTAGCCCAGGCACCGCGTGCACTGTACTAGGGGCGACTGATCCGAGACCCTGATACGCTGCAAGTCGATATGCAGTGCCCCGAGCCCAGTCGCCCTTTTCCAGACCTCCGGAGAGGTACTCAGAACAATGTGTCCCGTGAGGGGATTTCTGGCTCTTCTTCTATACTTTATGTTAACCCTTCCATCCTTCGCGCTGAGGCCGTCGAACAAGGACCGGTTTTGGTTCCTGAGTGCCTTCAGGACGTCCTCGTCGCTGTTTACCGAGAGGACGTCCCAAAGGATCAGCAATGGGTCTCTGTTCTCGACCTCACCGCAAATTAACCTTTTGCCTGATTTTTCTATTCTGTCTTTAATCTTCTTTCTCTCTTCTTCGCTTTCACAACTCATTACAATTTTCCTGTCTTTCGCTTTCCTTACTCTCTCGACCTTCACCCAGCCCTCCTTCGCGTCGACGGCCTCTCTCACCTTTGCCAGCACCTCCTCCCCGGTGTCGTTAACGTCCTCAGACGCAACGACAACAGAGTGGAGCGTCGGCCTGACCGTTTTGTCCTTCTTGCCTACGGCCCCCGCGTAAGATGTGACCTTGGGCCCTGTTAAATGCTCCTTTAACTCTTCAATTTTTCTATTGTTCTCGCTTAACAGTTTCGTATTTATCTCCAAGGCCTCCAACAGGACCTTGGTCGACTGGGCCGATTCCTTGTTTTCCGGCCCCTTCCCCACAGCTCCAGTTCCAGCGACCGCCTCTTCAACCAAGCTGAACAGGCGATCGATAGCTTGCAATACACCCTCCCTAATGTCTATCTTAAGGTTTTTCGAGCTGCTGAGGTAGAGCTTTGCCTTCTCTTGGCAAGCCCTCGCCTCAGCAACTCGGTCCTTATATTCTATTTTTAATGTTTCTCTTCTTGCTGACGTTGTTGGGCCTTTTTTGTTCTTCACCGAGGCCAGGGGGGAGACGGACAGTTTTCCCGTCTCCCACTCCCCTATGCTTCTCCTGACATTCGATTGCAGGTGTGGGGATTTCTGAGAGTTGCGGGGTTGGGGTCTCTTGTCAGTTTTACCAGCGGGGGACCGAAGCATAGTGCTGGGGGGGTTGGCGTCGTTAGGTTTAAAACTTAAAATACTACTTACTTAATGTCTATAGGCTGTATAGGGGCCTTCAATTAAGACTTAACCTAACAATAAAATTAAAATAAAATAATGTCAATGTTAAACAATCGCTAAATTTAAATTAAAATGTCAATAATCAATAAAATAATGTCAAACAAATTGAAAACAATAATAAGATAGTCAGTTCAAAATACGGATAATTAAGCAAATGTAATTTGAAGCGAGCTCAATATTAAAATAGCTCAATATTAAATTAAAATAACAGTACTCATATTTGAAAACAATACCTAATCAATTTAAAACATTATATCAATCAATTTTAAAAGAGCTGTATATGGGCTCGGTCAATGTTATAGAATATAATGTTAGTGGTCACAATTAAAAACACAAATAAAATAATCAATTTAAAACATACACATAAAACGAGCTGTATATGGGCTCGGTCAATGTCAAATATAAGTACAATAATAATAGTCAGATTAAAATATAAAACTTAAAACGAGCTGTACATGGGCTCGGTCAAATATTTAAAATATAACTTAATTAGTGCTAGTTAGGATAACTAGCCTAATAAGTCTGGTAAAACCTTAAAATTAACTTATACTAGCTTAACCCTAAGCCTCTGTGTATTTCTCGGAATATCTCGGTACCCACCCGAGTCCGATTCCGGGGCTGCTTGTGTTATCAGATAGCGCTTTTTGAGTGAATTGTGATGGTTTCAGTGATGTTCCTCTGCGATGATGCTGGACCTTAGGATAAGTGATTTTCTGGTTTAAACCATTATAACAAGACCCCTAACTTTGGTGTCCTGTATCTTTGGTTCCTGATGTCCGATTTCCTTCCTCTCTTCAATTTCCTTAGTTATAAAAGGTTTTCTAGCCGTGTGTTACTTTTGGAAAAAATAATTTTAAATTATTTTTATTTTATTTTTTCTTAATAAATTACGTAGGTAACTTGATTTTTTCACTGATTATACAATTTTCTTTCACGAATTGTTTCTGTTAACAACTTTGTAACTACAGGTCTTAAAATTTTGTTCTTTATGTTAAATGAGGGAGGAGAAAAATGGAATAAAGCACTAATGAATACCAGACGATGTCACTTCATCTGTACGCAGAATAAGCTTCCAAATTTGGTGTTTTAAAAAATTACAAAATCTTTCACTAATCTCACGAATTTTTCATTTTATTAACGTGTTTGTAATTTCAAAACCACTGGTCCAAAAAATATGTACTTGGTATCCACGTGTAGGGGAAGATTCGCTGATTTCTGCTCACCTGAGCAGGTCCAGACGTCTTCCGTTCTTCTTTAAGATATCCACTTCCAAAGATAGGTGGAATTTTCTTCGAATTTTTTGCAACTTTTACACCTATATTTGTTCTTTCGTCGTATCTTTGTGCCCCGTAGACTATTTAAAGGCGTTTGCTTCCGAAGTTATTTTACGTTATAACGCAAAGTTATAAAGTTATTTTTATTTATTTACACGCGTTCGGAGCTCACGCGCGCACGACCTCTTAATAGCTACGCTTACGCTGCACGGTTAGGTTAGGTTAGGTTAGGTTAGGTTAGGTTAGGTTAGGTTAGGTTAGGTTAGGTTAGGTTAGGTTAGGTTAGGTTAGGTTAGGTTAGGTTAGGTTAGGTTAGGTTAGGTTAGGTTAGGTTAGGTTAGGTTAGGTTAGGTTAGGTTAGGTTAGGTTAGGTTAGGTTAGGTTAGGTTAGGTTAGGTTAGGTTAGGTTAGGTTAGGTTAGGTTAGGTTAGGTTAGGTTAGGTTAGGTTAGGTTAGGTTAGGTTAGGTTAGGTTAGGTTAGGTTAGGTTAGGTTAGGTTAGGTTAGGTTAGGTTAGGTTAGGTTAGGTTAGGTTAGGTTAGGTTAGGTTAGGTTAGGTTAGGTTAGGTTAGGTTAGGTTAGGTTAGGTTAGGTTAGGTTAGGTTAGGTTAGGTTAGGTTAGGTTAGGTTAGGTTAGGTTAGGTTAGGTTAGGTTAGGTTAGGTTAGGTTAGGTTAGGTTAGGTTAGGTTAGGTTAGGTTAGGTTAGGTTAGGTTAGGTTAGGTTAGGTTAGGTTAGGTTAGGTTAGGTTAGGTTAGGTTAGGTTAGGTTAGGTTAGGTTAGGTTAGGTTAGGTTAGGTTAGGTTAGGTTAGGTTAGGTTAGGTTAGGTTAGGTTAGGTTAGGTTAGGTTAGGTTAGGTTAGGTTAGGTTAGGTTAGGTTAGGTTAGGTTAGGTTAGGTTAGGTTAGGTTAGGTTAGGTTAGGTTAGGTTAGGTTAGGTTAGGTTAGGTTAGGTTAGGTTAGGTTAGGTTAGGTTAGGTTAGGTTAGGTTAGGTTAGGTTAGGTTAGGTTAGGTTAGGTTAGGTTAGGTTAGGTTAGGTTAGGTTAGGTTAGGTTAGGTTAGGTTAGGTTAGGTTAGGTTAGGTTAGGTTAGGTTAGGTTAGGTTAGGTTAGGTTAGGTTAGGTTAGGTTAGGTTAGGTTAGGTTAGGTTAGGTTAGGTTAGGTTAGGTTAGGTTAGGTTAGGTTAGGTTAGGTTAGGTTAGGTTAGGTTAGGTTAGGTTAGGTTAGGTTAGGTTAGGTTAGGTTAGGTTAGGTTAGGTTAGGTTAGGTTAGGTTAGGTTAGGTTAGGTTAGGTTAGGTTAGGTTAGGTTAGGTTAGGTTAGGTTAGGTTAGGTTAGGTTAGGTTAGGTTGGGTTGGTTGGTGCTGAAATTTCTCGAAATTTCCGTATTTTTAATCGCAAATATCTCCGTTTCCAGTTGGTGTTTTTCGGCGTGGCGCACATCGTTTGAAGCCTTTTTCAAGGCTCCTTCGATCTGCACATACCTGTTGTTTTTGTTAATTATCGTTAAGTTGTTATTTGTTGTTTTTGTTTTTTCTGTTGGGAAATTTTTAGATAAAAACCGCGATAAGTCCCGGTTCCCGTAGCCGGATCTTGTCGCGGTCCAAGGCTGAAAGTTGCTTCCCTGGGAGCTCTTTCGGCCAGTCTAAGAATTTTCTTAACATTCCTTGTTGTTAAGTTTTTATCACTGTTTTTGTTGTTAGTTTTTTAAGGAAAATCATTGTTATTGTTAATAACTTCGGTGCTACCGACCGGTTTTCGTCGCGGGTTGTGTTGGAAGAAGCCTCTTCGGAAGCTCTTCCAGCCACCCCAAACCGATTGTCGGTAACCTCTGTTATTTAGTTTTTATTGTTGTTTGTTTTTCTTAGTTATAAGGAAAATTGTTGTTTTTGTCGAATTTGTCTTCGATTTGTTGAGTCGTCCCCCCTCCTGTAGGGGTGGACTCGCCCACATCCTCGGACATCGGTAGGGCTATAAACTGGCCAATGTCGGATTCCACCGACACCAGTGGGCCCAGCCTGAAGGCGGGCAAGGAAGGCCGGACGCTGTACTCCAATGTCCTGACCCGGTCGGTGGCGCGCAAGCGGTCCGCCGCCAAGGACTTATCGGAGGCGATGTCCTCCAATAAGTTCATTGGCATAACGTCAGGATCGGAGGAAGAGGAGGAGTTGGCGGAACCTGTGGTTCCGCAAAAATTTAAAAAGGGGAGTAAAGGCCGTGGCGGTAAGCTTCACGGCCATGATATTGGAATGTCGCGAGCGCGCCGCGATCTGAGGGAAGAGTCCGACTCCGGTTCGGACTCTGTCAAATCGGCGACGACGTTTCGTTCGGCGAAGTCAGCGAGCTCCGTAGAGGAGCTCACGCAAAAGGCAGAGGCCAGCGCCTCTGCCATTTTAGAGGTTGTTCGCAAGTCGGGCAACCTCAAGGGCACTTCACAGAAGGCTATCAAGGAGGCCACCCACTCCATGCTTGGGGTGGTCGGGGCGGTGGCGAAACGCAAGACAACGAGCGAGATTGAGCGACTTCGCGCCGACAATAAGCGTCTTCGATCACAGATCGATGCGCTTATTTCGGAAGTGACAGCGCTCAGGCGGGCCTTCTCTGAAAGGCCGCCACAAGAGAAGCCTCTTACCGAAGAGGCTGTAGTACCGCTCACGACAGTGGCTGACTCTCAGCCGCTGTCGCGGGCTGAATTTTTGGAGGCCCTGTCGACCTTGCAGACGGAGCTGACGGCCCACGTAGGTGGGGTCGTCAACGCTCATTTGGATAGTTTGGAGGTGGACGGGAGGTTGCTCCCGGCGCGTCAACTTCGCCCCCCCCTCCAGGCGGACAGGAAGCGGGAAGAGCGGGCAGCAGCCTCCCAAAGAGTGTCGGGGACAACACTTGCCCCACCGGCGAACCTGCCTCAAAAGGCGAGGCCGGTCAAGGCTTCAAAAGCCCCCACTCAAAAGCCTACGGAACCGCAGGCGGGGAGTTCGGCCGTACCAGGAGAGACCTGGTCGGAGGTGGTACGGCGCAAGAAGCGCGCCCCCGCCCCCGTCACTGCTCCAACCCCGTCCGCCGGGAGGAAAGAGAGCCCACCAAAGCTCCCCAAAGAGCATAAGAGGCTGGCTGTCGTGGTGGCCCTTAAACCGGAGGCGGTTGCTAAGGGCGCCACGTACAACAAAGCCATCACCAAGACAAAGGCCTCGGTCTCATTGAGTGCCTTAGGAATTGGTGCAGCACAATTCCGCACCGGTGTCACGGGAGCTCGAATTCTAGAGCTCCCCAAAGAGACGACGGCCACACAGGCGGACCAGCTGGCGGCGCAGATTAGCGCCGTCTTGGGCGACGAGGCGAAGGTGACGCGCCCAATCAAATCGGTCGACATCCGGGTCAATGGCTTGGATGATTCGGTGTCGGCCGACGAGCTGCTAGCGGCACTGGCTCTAGCCACGGGTTGCCCCCCCGAGCATTTCAGAGTGGGGAAGGTCCACCCTGGAGTCAGAGGGGTGGGCTCGGCCTTCGCCTCGTGCCCCGTTGAGGCCGCCAGAAAGCTGGCGGCCGGTGGCCGGCTAACCGTCGGATGGAGCTCCGCCTCCATCCAACTGCTGGAGCAGCGCCCCATGCGCTGCTTCAGGTGTATGGGGCTCGGCCACCCGGTGGTCAGGTGCCCATCCAAAAAGGACCGCAGCGGTCTCTGCTACCGCTGCGGACTGGATGGGCACTCCGCCAATGAGTGTGAGGCGGCGTATAGGTGCGCCGTCTGCGCGGACGCTGGCCTCCCGGCTAACCACCGAATGGGAGGAATGAATTGTTCCCCACCTGCAGTCCGTGGCCGCCTCACAGCGGCCATTCCCTTGGTGAGAGCGGGGGCCACCCGTAAGTCTGTGGAGGAGCCAATGGACACCGTCAATGTCCAATAGGCCCACTGCTAAGTTCCTCCAGGTTAATATCAACCACTCCGCTGGGGCACAGGATCTACTGTGTCAGTCCATGGCGGAGTGGGAGATACACCTGGCGGTGGTAGCGGAGCCATATACGGTCCCCCATAATGCCAATTGGCTAGGGGACCTGGACGGCTCCGCTGCTATAGCAGTGAGGCCTGGCGGTGAGGCTCCTCCCCTTTCTCTCAGGGAGAGAGGTGCGGGTTTCGTGGCAGCAAATTGGGGGAGAATGGTGGTCGTGTCGACCTACTTCTCCCCAAACCGCAGTCGGGCGGACTTCGAGTTCTTCCTGGCTGCGGTGGAGGGGGTGGTGAGGCGTGCGGCCCCACTCCCAGTTTTGGTGGCGGGAGACCTCAACGCCAAGTCATCGGCGTGGGGGTCTTCCCGTACGGACGTGAGGGGGGGTATTCTGGAGTCCTGGGCGCTGGGCCTGGGGCTCCAGGTACTCAATCGTGGTACCTCTCCCACGTGCGTACGGTGGCAAGGTACGTCCATTGTGGACGTATCCTTTGCCACTGCTGCCCTTGCTGCCCAAACCCGTAGCTGGCGGGTCGAGGAAGATGTGGAGACCCTGTCGGACCACCTGTATGTCCGATATGAGGTCTCCACGCTGGCCCCCAGCGCGCCACAGCGCCGGGATCCTTCGGCGGGTGCTGCCTTCCCCAGGTGGGCACTCGCCAAGCTCCGCCCTGATGTGGCGGAGGAGGCTGCATTGGTGAGGGAGTGGTCCCCTCTCCCCCCTCATCTAGCAGGGGATCCCGATGGCATGGCAGACCATTTCGCGGACGACATGCGAGCCGTCTGTAATGCTGCCATGCCGCTGTGGCGCCCTCCCCCTAAGTGGAAGAAGGTGTACTGGTGGGCGCAAGAAATTGCAACCTTGCGCACCACATGTCTGGCGGCTAGGCGCGCCCTACTTCGTTGCCGGAGAAGGCGTACCAGGAGGACGCCTGACGAAGAGGTCCTCCTTCGTCAGGCGTACAGGGAGGCTCACAAGGCCCTGCAGAAGGGAATCTGCAGGGCCAAAGAAGAGGCTCATGAGCGCTTCCTGGCCCTCCTGGACGCCGACCCCTGGGGCCGTCCGTATAGAGTTGTGAGGGGGAAATTTGCATCGAGCTCCCCCTCGACAGCTAATCTTGGCCCGGAGTTGCTGGAAAAGGTCATGGGGTCCCTGTTCCCGACCCCTGGCCGATTCGAGCCCCCCCGCATGGAGCCTCCGGAACCACTTCCGGAGCTCGAGGTGGAGGGTCCTCCCGTCTCAGATGTGGAGTTTGAGGCGGTGAGGGAGCGACTCCGGGGCAAGAAGACGGCCCCGGGACCAGACGGAGTCCCGGCCAAGGCCCTAGCAATCGCGCTAGGGCCTTTAGAGGAGAGATTCCGGGCGGTCATGGACGCATGCATCGCCCGGAAAAAGTTCCCGGCGAGGTGGAAGGTGGGGCGACTCTGCCTTCTCCGCAAGGAGGGCCGCCCTGCCGACTCGCCGGCGGGGTACCGACCGGTGGTCCTGCTCGACGATTCCGGCAAAGCCATGGAAAGGATTATGGCTCGTCGGATCGTCGAGCATCTGGAAACGGAGGGGCCGAACCTGGATGATCACCAGTTCGGCTTCCGCACCGGTCGGTCCACGGTCGACGCGGTGAGCCTCCTCAAGCGGTGGACTGAGGAGGCCACGGGCAGAGGGGAGGCTGTTGTTGCGGTGTCGCTCGACATCCGCAACGCCTTCAACAGCCTCCCCCACGAATGTATCAGGGCGGCACTCCGGTTCCACCGAGTGCCGTCCTACCTCTGCGCCCTCGTCAACGACTACCTCTCTGAACGGGTAGTGCTGTACGAGGGCGCAGACGGGAGAGTCATGCGCCGGCCAGTGGCGGTCGGCGTACCGCAGGGGGCCGTTCTTGGCCCCCTGCTTTGGAATATGGGTTATAATTGGGTCCTGCGAGGCAATCTCCTACCAAAAATGGAGATTGTCTGCTTTGCCGACGACACTCTTGTCGCGGCAAGAGCAAAGACGTGGGAGAAAGCAGAACGGCTTGCGTCGGTCGGCACCTCGTTGGTCGTCCGGCGCATCCGTCTGCTCGGATTGGAGGTGGCCCTAGACAAAACTAGGGCCATGGGTTTCCATCCCCCACG